>JAWHQN010000154.1:5391711-5404211 GCA_033220385.1 Triplophysa yarkandensis | reverse complement strand
CTCTTTGTTACTCTGGTCTTGTTGGTTAAGTTGTGTTCTCAGCAGGATAAAATAAAGATGCTTTGTTGTTGGTCAGGTTTCTGTCATGATTGAGGGAGTGCTTCAGCTCATTGACGAGACTGTAAAACTCATCATTAACTCTTATATATTAAACCTGTATCTTCAGTCCAACACAGGAATATACTTTAGAAAATGTATCTTCAAGAAGTTACAGTAAGAAGTTCCTCCTAGAGGTTTGATATGATATGATGGTAATGATGACAAAATTTCTTTTTCATTACTTTTAGCAGTTCAGATAATTAAATTAAATTAATATAATATAATATAATATATACCCTTTATATATTATAATTCATAATTGATTACTTAATTACTATAATTTCTACTTAAATTCTTTGGCTCTTATTGAAGAAGTATTATGAACATTCATCTTGTTGTAATAAAGTCATTTCTTCAGGGAGTGATGAAATTAAAAACAAATTGCTGACATGAACATGGCAACAGAGTGGAGAAATACAAGTGAATTTTACGATCACCTTCAGTAAACTCTAGCAAAAACACACATGTATGTGTACTGTATCAGACTGTGAGAGCTCATCTCAAAAGTATTGATTGGAATGACAGAATCAGAATGACTTGATTTTCTCTCTTCTCAAGTCAGTGAAAGTATTGTGTTTGCTGCATCACACGGATGCTCTTATGATCATTAATGGCTCAATCTCCTGCTCTCATTAACATGCAAAATCATTCTAATTGGCCATCAATAAATGAATCTGAGCCTCCTGAAGTATCGACATCAGATGTGAGCTGTCATTGAACCACCCACACACACACACGCACACGCACACGCACACGCACACGCACACGCACAAACGCACACACAGTCACTTAGTTGTCATGGTGTTGCTATGCAGTTGTGAGTAGTTGCAATGTTTTTCTTACCAGCTAAAGTTAAATACTTCTACCAGATTGTATTATATTTTGGACTTTTCTAACTCAACTTCCTCTAAATGATTTGAAACATGCAAGTTTAAATTAAAATACTTTACTTAATTTTAAGTACTGAAACACTTCAGTGATGGAAACTGAGGATTCTGTGATGTTACTGGATGTAAATTTATTCCAGTCGTATGCAAAATGAAGAACTTCCATCTATCTTTGCACTCATCCACGGCTCACAGAAGCAGATTCAAGTGAAGCAGGGGGTTTATTTCATAGATTTTGCTTTAATTCCATGTTTCTGGGGAAGCTCTTGTTCCAGTGACATTAAAAATAAATTTTGTTCACCGTAGAAAGAAAAAGAAGAGAAGACCACCTGCATCTTCCAAATCCCATTCGTCTGCCGTCTCGTCTGCCGTCTGCTGCATTATGAAGGAGTGAGTTTTCTCCTCATCCTCCTCAGCTCCTTGCTCATTCATCATTTACTGCGGCTCGCACACACACACACACACACACACACACACACACACACACACACACACACACACACACACACACACACACACACACACACACACACACACACACACACACAAACACACACACACACACACACACACACACACACACACACACACACACACACACACACAAACACTGCAGCAAAACTTTCAACTAAACCCAAACCACACTTTTAAAACATACACAAACAAACTCAATCTCAATATCAGACTGACAACTATTACACTTCAACGATTGAAAGATCTTTCAATTAAAGGAATGTAATCAGTAAAATGACTTTACGGCATGGTTATATATATATATATATATATATATATTATATATACATATATATATATATATATATATATATATATATGTACATAAAACCCTTATTATATATACATTTATTTATAAAACTACAGATTCTAAAAAGTCCACTCAAAAATGAAAATGGTTTGACTTTGTATGACCTTTATTTCATATGTTTTTGTGTCCTCCAGAACAGAAATATTGAAATTTGCAGGTTTGAAATGACAATAGCAAAAGTCTAATACTGCCGTGAATGTTTTCGGACTATCAGAACAGAATGTAAGGCTCTGCTGAGAGGAGAAGAAGTCTAGTAATATACAAACCATTCAAACAACAAATGAAAGGAAAGTGAAGCTATTGGGAAATCACATTACAAGAGTGGCCATGCACTCAGAAACGTGTGGCTCGGAACAGAGCAATTTTTCCTCTTAATCCAGTTAAAAACCAGGGAACGTGAGCCCATCCGGAAACTGGGATCAATTCAATCTTCAATTCTGTTGCTTATTAGAAAGCTGAGTGCTCCACGGTTAACAGCCCGACCCGGAGACAGACTGAAGGTGTGTATGAAGAAAACACCACAATCCAGTAAGGCAACTGCCAATGAGAGACTTCATTTACACGCTTTTGATGTTAGACTGAGCTGACGAAGGATGAAAAACACACAACAACACCAAAATCTCTGTCTTCAGTAAATTCATGCTTACCTGAGAATGATAGATTCTCCTTCTACACCCAAACCAATAAAACCTCTTTCCTTCCCTCCTACAACGTTTCTCTAGCCTTTTGTAACTTTGTACACTCGTTGGGGCAATGTTTCAACTATTATTGTCTCTGCTATTTACTGCTTCCTTGCCTCCATAAAATGTATGAGTCACTTTGGATAAACCATCTGCCAAATGCCTAATGTAATGTAATGTAAATGATAGAGACTATACGATTTATAGTTTGGGTTCATTAACACTTCTAAACTTCCTCCATCAGATCATCACAGATGATTGTAATGTTGAGTTATGTCCTTCACTACAAACACGTGTTTCATACGATCATGAACTCTAACATCATGTTTCTGTGTGACTGTGGTCATAATGAGATATTCGTGATGTCGATATTTTCTTCAGTGAGAATTAAAACCATTTACAGTTTCAACATTACATTTCACAATCTGCGTGACTTTATGATCATGAGGTCCCAATGGGAAAAGATGTCCTCTGATTTTTATACAAGTGCTTGGTCATTTCTTCATCTGTTATCACAATACACATCCCTAACCAACATCAGTATCAGAACACTCCACACACTCGACTCTTATCATGAAGAGGAAAACAGCAACAACGTCTTCATGGCGCATAAGTCAAGAGCAGATTAAACTCTTTTAACTGTCCTTAACATCATTCACATGATCACAGAGAAATCATTACAAGGACACTGAAGTCTATTGCTCAGATCGAGAAGAACACACGTGCTGTAGTTTATCCAGACAACCAGCAGGAACACAAACGGCTTGTGTTCAGTGTTCACTTCACAGTTGAACTTCATCCTGAAACTCTTTTATAGTTTGTAGAGGAACAAACTTCTCTATTCACAATATGACATCACCCATAGAAATTCTCATCCTCAAAGCCAGCATGTACATCCCATAAACTGTAATTTAAATAAATCTATGTGCATTACAAAATAATGTAAAAGAATGTTTGTCTCACCCTAACTTTACATTTCAATAGAAATACATTTACATGTATGCTTTTATCCACAGTGACATATATACACGCTACTTTACATTTGTTTAAGATCTTAGATCACTGAGGTTTCAGAGGGTTTCTAAATGAACTATATCACATCTATACAGTTAATTTGTTCTTCAGGTACACAAACAAGATCAGAAGATCAAAGCCTTCATTTAATCTTGACATTGTAATATTTATCAACATTTAGGCGATGTACAGCCTGGGGCAAACAGGAAATTCAATCATGCTTCTTTCTGTGTACCAGAAATGTTCTCATGCTTCTGATCTGACTCACAACAACACACCAAAACAGTAAATATGTAACAGAAACACTGCTTGAGAGGAAATGTCATTAACCACAAAGACACAATAAAAAACAGAGTTTAATGAGCAACAAAACATGAAACCATAAATCCATCAACTCATCAGATATTAATTGGTTTAACCAGGATCCATCTACTCATCTATCTATCAATCAATCAATCCACTTACATAGTCATGGAATGCCTTAGCTTCACTGGAATGCTCACAGGTTTCTCTTCTTTCCGGTGCCGCACAGTATAAATCCCAGAATACACTGAAAAAACCATACGAGTGTTAAAAATCTATATAATGTAAAATAGACATTAAAGAGACAAACATTTGAAACTTACCACCACCAAGAATGTAAGAATCCTGGAGGTTCTCCTAATGTTATGTTCCTTCTCCCATCTTATCTACGAAAAAAGAAACATCCAAAAGAGAGAAATCAAGATCCAATGTATATGATAAAAAAATAATATTTCATATACTTCATATTGCATTGTGAAATGACATTAGAAAAAGCAGTAAGTGGAAGTTTCATGTGATTTTGCATTCATACTCGAGTGACTGCTTTTGTGTTTTGGTTTTCCAACACACATATTACATGTCATTTATCTCATTTAAAAATATTCTGAGAAGTTTAAATAAACTTACATCTGAATGTTAAAAACATATGCGGCAGCAGTTAATGGGTGTGATTGGGTTTTCCAGATGGCTCTACACCTAAGTTTGTGTGTGACTCATATCAAATGATGTCAAGACTATAAATATCAGCTCTTCAAAATGTCAAAGCTTTCTTAACATGGACATCAATCCCCACAATGCATCTGCAACATTCTGAGACATAACTCGTCCAGAAATAAATTATTGTGAAAGTCTATAAAGTCGTACATGATAAATAAAATATCTACAATACAGAATAACACACTTCGAATTGTTTTTGGGCTAACGTTAATTCTTACAGCGACACGATGACTCCCCTCCAATCCCATTAAGTGGACACCGTTGTCTGATGTGTTCAGCTTACTCTGCATATCATTCGTGTGTAATTAAATTAACCGGAGGACCCGTGGGGGTTACATCGATAACCTGCATTTTAAATAAAACATCTGGCTGTCTCACCTCTGACAGAACGTCTGTGCTGACTTCTGAGCTCCAACATGTAAAAGGTACTCGTAAACATACAGAGCCAACCTACAAGAGAAAAAGTATTCTATTCATTATTCTATACAACTATAACAGTGAAGATTCACCCGAATAATAGATGGGTTTAAAAACTGTGATTCTTTCACGACTCATGGTTCAAATGAGGCCGTAAGGACATCAGATGCTGGATTTCTTTCTCATCGGAGATCTGTCCTGCATTATATTTACAATTCAATCTATACCAGACTCATGACTTTAATGACTGAAGACATTAACTTATAAGAACTGCTACAGAAAAACTCACTATTTCTTGTCAAAGTGAATCATTGTAGATGATACTATTAACTATAAATATCCGTTGAGGAATCATTGACAAAAAAATAAACTTCACATGTGTATGTGTATTTGTTGACATGCTTCATAATGTCTACGAATGCAAATAGTATCTATCGAATATTTGCTAACTCGGTCTATATATAGTGCAAATGTTGTAAGTCCAAACATGATTGAATATCATTCCATAAAAGCAATATTCAAAAAGCACATGAGGGCTCTTACAGATAATCAAACTCTTATTCATACATGTCAGATATCAATAAACACAAAGCATCCTTCATCTGTTTGTCAAAGAAACTGAACCACTTAGATGAATCTAGATCTAGAGCGTATGCAAATGTTTCATAGAAGCATTTTAGTTCCAAGTCAAATCCCCTTCACAAGCATCCCTGGACTCTATAAACCAGAATCTCAAACTGATGTCAAAAATTGATTGCAATGAACAAACAGGTTTACACAAGGAGACAGCCTGCATTTCTCCATGTGAGAGAAATGAATGAAGAGACAGAACTGGGAAAATGTCGTGTTGTAGAATAAAACAGATACAGATGGAAATAATCATAAACAGGAAAGAAAGATAAATATTTCTAAGGTCTATGAACTCTAATGTCATAGATTAATATGATAGAAGAGCTGTATAAAATTAAAATCCAGACAGGTTCATTGAGAACTCATTCTAAAGAACTATTTGACACATTTTATAAACAAATATTATGAAGCATTTGTCAATGAGTAAATATTAATATGACTGAGAAACACTTAGACACTAAACCCTGCTGGACATACATGAGTTCATTCACTTTATCTGTGTTCCTCTGGCGCTCAGGATAAAACACAGATGGAGGGATGGACCAGAGACAAGACTATTAATGTTTTATAACGTTAGGGGCAGTCCAGATCAGGTCAGGAGAAAAAAAGAGAGTTGGTGTGAATGGAGAAGTGAGATCGATGAGGAAAACACACATGGCCTGCGAAACACAGCTGAGAGATAACATCGAGTGGATACAGGACGATGACGGTTGGGTTATGATCTACATGAAGGGTGTTTCACAGCCTAAGGTAAAGATGTTGGGTAACAGTTGGGTAAAGACCATCACATGTTCCTAAAATATTTTTACAATAGCATCTGGTACCATTGGAGACACATTACAGTAACCCACAAACATTAGAGCTTATTCTAGATCCACACCAAAGAATGTTGAGTTTGGTCTGGTTTTACAGGAAGGGTCTGATCAAATGTGTCATAAGAACAGATAATACACCAAACCACCAAGAACCAAACAGCAGTCGCTTGGCAATCCTCTTTCTGTTCCATAAAATATCAAACAAGTTTATCACACTGGTGCCAAGAGAAGTTATGAGATTGTGTTTTCAGGACTGAGCGTTTGTGGGTCAAGAGAAGATTTCTCAAAGAACTGCTGAAGGATACAGAGAGGTCAGACTAAACATTCTCTCTGTCCACTATTATCTCCAGTAGTCTGACTTGACCTGAGACCACCAGTGTCCTATACAGACAGCACATCTCCAGAGGCCGGACACATCCAAAACATTTATAGAGCATATGTATTAAAGTGATGTTCTGTAAAACCAAGAGAGTCCCCATGAGAGATGAAAGTCCTTTATCTTACGGAGTTATAAACATTAGAGTTTTGATAAATCTACAGCAGCTTCAGAAGTTATTCACAGCTAAAAGTTATTAACAATAACACAAATAGATTTATAATTTCCGCTAATAAATATTATAGTAAATGCAGTCTAAAGATCAATGGTGATTTTAATGTATTTGGTTAAAATTAAGTAAAGCAATATATCACTGCTAAACTGCTTAAAAACAATCAACAGATAATAAAAAAGTCTTTCCTAAATACAAAACATTTGGTTTATTTTTATAGAGAAAATGTAAATGTGTTGAAGTAATATAATTTAAGAGACATCATGTACAGTGAATGATGACATCATTTCAAATGCATTTACTGTTACATTGTAAGAAGAGAAGACTTTATCAATCTTTATTTACACTCATAAACAAACAGTGATGTCATGTCCTTCTCCTCATGTGTTCATGACAAATGTTCCTAAAAGCATCTCTGACAAAAACCTTCGACTGTTTCTAGGTTTATTTTCCGTTTCTGTTCCGTTGACTTCAAAACAAAAAGGCATTTCCTTCATTAAGAAGGTCAAAGGAGACATCGGGAAACATTCTTAGACTTGTTTTCCTGTTTAACAGACAATAGAAAAACAAAAGACAAAGGAAACATCCCGCTACAAGCAAAACATATTTCTTTATCAGTTATTATAGCACAAGTCTGTAAGTCATATCTCATTTCTTTCCTGATTATCACAAACATTTTGCTTAAGTTAAAGAATTTTATTTAAAGAATGTTAAGATGTTTGAAGGGACTCTTTAAATCAGTCTCGCAGGTTTCTCTTCAACATAAACGTTGATTGTAAAGATGTTACTGATGGACTGGAAATGAAACATTTATTTCTCAAACCAGACTTCAGACATCAGCTGATGATGGTGAAAGTCTTTATTCACTTAATAGTGAAAACTTGCTCATAATAAAGGAGAAGGAGAAAAGAAAATTCCATACAGTTTCTTAGTATCTCTTTCTTCTCTTCACGCATGCTTAACCTTTTGCCGCTGCGTGGACCACACTCTTTGCATATTAATAGATGAAGAGAGACCAGAGAGAGACCAGAGAGAGAGAGACCAGAGAGAGAGAGACCAGAGAGACCAGAGAGAGACCAGAGAGAGAGAGACCAGAGAGACCAGAGAGAGAGAGACCAGAGAGAGACCAGAGAGAGAGAGACCAGAGAGACCAGAGAGAGAGAGACCAGAGAGAGAGAGACCAGAGAGAGACCAGAGAGAGAGAGACCAGAGAGAGCGAGAGAGAGAGACCAGAGAGAGAGAAAGAGAGAGACCAGAGAGACCAGAGAGAGAGAGAGAGAGAGAGACCAGAGAGAGAGAGAGAGACCAGAGAGACCATAGAGAGAGAGAGAGAGAGAGACCAGAGAGAGAGAGAGAGAGAGAGAGACCAGAGAGAGAGAGAGAGAGAGAGAGAGAGAGAGAGAGAGAGAGACCAGAGAGAGAGAGAGAGAGAGAGAGAGAGAGACCAGAGAGAGAGAGAGAGAGAGAGAGAGAGAGAGACCAGAGAGACAGAGAGAGAGAGAGAGAGAGACAGAGAGAGACAGAGGGAGAGACAGAGAGAGAGAAAGAGGGGGATAGAGAGAGACCAGAAGAGAGAGAGAGAGACCAGAGAGAGAGAGACCAGAGAGAGAGAAAGAGAGGAAAGAGAAGAAAGAGAAGAAAGTGAAGGAAGAGAGGAAAGAGAAGAGAAGTAAGAGAAGAAAGAGAAGAAAGAGAAGAAAGAGAAGGAAGAGAAGGAAGAGAAGAAAGAGAAGGAAGAGAACAAAGAGAAGGAAGAGAAGGAAGAGAAGGAAGAGAAGGAAGAGAAGAAAGAGAGGAAAGAGAAGAAAGAGAAGAAAGTGAAGGAAGAGAAGGAAGAGAAGAAAGAGAAGAAAGAGAAGAAAGAGAAGGAAGAGAAGGAAGAGAAGGAAGAGAAGGAAGAGAAGGAAGAGAAGGAAGAGAAGAAAGAGAGGAAAGAGAAGAAAGAGAAGGAAGAGAAGGAAGAGGAGGAAGAGAAGAAAGAGAAGGAAGAGAAGGAAGAGGAGAAAGAGAGGAAAGAGAGGAAAGAGAAGAAAGTGAAGGAAGAGAAGGAAGAGAAGAAAGAGAAGAAAGAGAAGGAAGAGAAGGAAGAGAAGGAAGAGAAGGAAGAGAAGGAAGAGAAGAAAGAGAGGGAAGAGAGGAAAGAGAAGGAAGAGAAGGAAGAGAAGAAAGAGAAGGAAGAGAAGAGAAGGAAGAGAGGAAAAAGAAGAAAGAGAAGGAAGAGAAGGAAGAGAAGGAAGAGAAGAAAGAGAAGGAAGAGAAGAAAGAGAAGGAAGAGAAGAAAGGGAAGAAAGAGAAGAAAGAGAAGGGAGAGAAGAAAGAGAAGGAAGAGAAGAAAGAGAAGGAAGAGAAGAAAGAGAAGGAAGAGAAGGAAGAGAAGAAAGAGAAGAAAGAGAAGAAAGAGAAGGAAGAGAAGAAAGAGAAGGAAGAGAAGAAAGAGAAGGAAGAGAAGGAAGAGAAGAAAGAGAAGAAAGAGAAGAAAGAGAAGGAAGAGTAGGAAGAGAAGGAAGAGAAGGAAGAGAAGGAAGAGAAGAAAGAGAAGGAAGAGAAGAAAGAGAAGAAAGTGAAGGAAGAGAAGAAAGAGAAGAAAGAGAAGAAAGAGAAGGAAGAGTAGGAAGAGAAGGAAGAGAAGGAAGAGAAGGAAGAGAAGGAAGAGAAGGAAGAGAAGGAAGAGAAGGAAGAGAAGGAAGAGAAGGAAGAGAAGGAAGAGAAGAAAGAGAAGGAAGAGTAGGAAGAGAAGGAAGAGAAGGAAGAGAAGGAAGAGAAGGAAGAGAAGAAAGAGAAGGAAGAGAAGGAAGAGAAGAAAGAGAAGGAAGAGAGGAAAGAGAAGGAAGAGAAGAAAGAGAAGGAAGAGAAGAAAGAGAAGACACTGAATAATCCATCATTACTTTCATTATAACATGTATAAAACACTTCAATACTTACACACGTGTTTAAGTCTTTATTACTTCTAATAACAGGATTTAAATGCGCACACACACTCTTTTCTTACCTTTACATCCTATAATAATCCTTCAATCTCACCCAGTGTGTGACCTGCATCTGTTCAGCTCGTGCACAAACTGTGACGTCACGAGCTGGAGTGAAGTTTCGTCTTCTCTACACTCGCAGTGACTGAGACTGAGACTGAGACTGAGACTGAGACTGAGACAAGTTTCTCTTGAGAAGATCCGCTCAAGACAACACAACAAACTCTTACAGACACAACAAACAAGGAAGGAAGGAAACTTACTTTTCCCGCGCTTGGCTGTCGGACGGCACGTTGTTACTCTTCCCTTTGGCGAACATTCTTACAGATATCTGCGACTGTCACGCACCTGTCAACCCATCACTGCCTCCCCGGACACAACCCCGTCACCATGGCGACTGCCGGAGCGCCTCTTCTTATTGGACCCGACGCGAGAAAGGAACGCCCATAACTGCCTTGAGTGACAGAGACGGGGCCCCGCCCCAACAGAAACACAACCTCTCTCTCTCTCTCTCTCTCTTTCTTATCTCTCGAGCGCACACACACACGCACACAGACACACACACACACACACACACACACACACACACACACACACACACACACACACACACACACACACACACACACACACTGAGGGCAGTTTGAGACCGTACTGAGAGGGAGTTTAAACAACTGGCTGTTCCTTTCACAGGCTGTCCCTCCCTCTGCTGACTCTGGACACATTTAAAGTGCTACTCTTCATTTTCTCTTCTTCTTTATTCATGTTGCGCGGTTATAGTTCTGTTTGATTCATTTTACTGTCAAACGTCCTAGCAGCAGTAGACACGTCACTCCCACACACAGAAGTGAGCCAATAAGAAAGATTATAAAATACATTTGAAAAAACACCACAAAATTCACATATGTACTCTACAATGCACTCTATAATGCACTCTATAATTCACTCTACAATGCACTCTATAATGCACTCTATAATTCACTCTATAATGCACTCTATAATTCACTCTACAATGCACTCTATAATGCACTCTATAATTCACTCTATAATGCACTCTATAATGCACTCTATAATGCACTCTATAATGTTCTATAATGCACTCTATAATGTTCTATAATGCACTCTATAATGTTCTATAATGCACTCTATAATGTACTCTATAATGCACTCTATAATGCACTCTATAATGCACTCTATAATGTTCTATAATGCACTCTATAATGTTCTATAATGCACTCTATAATGTACTCTATAATGTACTCTACAATGCACTCTATAATGCACTCTATAATGCACTCTATAATGCACTCTATAATGCACTCTATAATTCACTCTATAATGCACTCTATAATTCACTCTATAATGCACTCTATAATTCACTCTATAATGCACTCTATAATGCACTCTATAATGTTCTATAATGCACTCTATAATGTTCTATAATGCACTCTATAATGTACTCTATAATGCACTCTATAATGCACTCTATAATGCACTCTATAATGCACTCTATAATGTTCTATAATGCACTCTATAATGTTCTATAATGCACTCTATAATGCACTCTATACTGCACTCTATACTGCACTCTATAATGCACTCTATAATGTTCTATAATGCACTCTATAATGTTCTATAATGCACTCTATAATGTTCTAAAATGCACTCTATAATGCACTCTATAATGCACTCTATAATGCACTCTATAATGTTCTATAATGCACTCTATAATGTTCTATAATGCACTCTATAATGTACTCTATAATGCACTCTATAATGCACTCTATAATGCACTCTATAATGCACTCTATAATGCACTCTATAATGTTCTATAATGCACTCTATAATGTTCTATAATGCACTCTATAATGCACTCTATAATGCACTCTATAATGTTCTATAATGCACTCTATAATGTTCTATAATGCACTCTATAATGTTCTATAATGCACTCTATAATGTACTCTACAATGTTCTATAATGTACTCTATAATGCACTCTATAATGTTCTATAATGCACTCTATAATGTTCTATAATGCACTCTATAATGTACTCTATAATGCACTCTATAATGCACTCTATAATGCACTCTATAATGTTCTATAATGCACTCTATAATGTTCTATAATGCACTCTATAATGTTCTCTATAATGCACTCTATAATGCACTCTATAATGCACTCTATAATGCACTCTATAATGTTCTATAATGCACTCTATAATGTTCTATAATGCACTCTATAATGCACTCTATAATGCACTCTATACTGCACTCTATACTGCACTCTATAATGCACTCTATAATGTTCTATAATGCACTCTATAATGTTCTATAATGCACTCTATAATGTTCTATAATGCACTCTATAATGCAGTCTATAATGCACTCTATAATGTTCTATAATGCACTCTATAATGTTCTATAATGCACTCTATAATGTACTCTATAATGCACTCTATAATGCACTCTATAATGTTCTATAATGCACTCTATAATGTTCTATAATGCACTCTATAATGTTCTATAATGCACTCTATAATGTACTCTACAATGTTCTATAATGTACTCTATAATGCACTCTATAATGTTCTATAATGCA
>JAWHQN010000154.1:5371711-5384211 GCA_033220385.1 Triplophysa yarkandensis | reverse complement strand
TGTTTTTTGTCTGCTCTCCGCACCCTCAGCTCATTTCTGTAGAAAACCCTTTCAGATGATTTTGAATGACTTCACTTCTTACAGATTTATGTTCAGCTCACACACTAGAGAAAAGTCATCTCAAATCTCATTCTGGTTCATTCTGTTTTTACTTGTAGTGATGTGACAATGTAGGATACCTCACAAACAAATAAATTATGAATTTGGATATAACAAAATAATAAAATTGGGTCTCAGTTGTGTTCTACTGAGAGTTGGACTTGTGTTCAGAAGGTTGTTGGTTTGACTCTCAATGTCAGCAGACAATGACTGAAGTGTTCTTGAAGACATCTTACCCCTGTTTACTCTACAGTGATGATTGACAACTGTATAATACTTTAAGATACTTTGGATAAAAGAGTCTGCTAAATGAATAAATGTAAATGTAAATACGATTACTGCAGTTTCGCAATGGTAAGGCCAAATTAACCACAATTTTTGGTTAGTTTTCAGAATTAAACTAAAATGATTAGGTAATCTTAACTAAAACACCTTTAATAATGTTGCTTATCTTCAAAAAAATTTACAAAAAGTTTTTATTTCAAATTTTTGTGTCTGTGTCTTTCTGAGTTCCTCAGGAGGAACATGTTAAATGTAAATGGACTGACTGAAGTTATAAATTAAGAGGACTGATGTTTGTGTCCCAGTGTGTTGTGTATGCACTCTATATAAGGTGTATAGTTGAGCTTATGGCTCTGTTACAATCTCTTGAGATGATTCTATTTAGAGCTCATGCAGTGTTCCTGATGCCCTTGTCTTTCTCTACACATCTGTAAAGCCAAACAGGTGTCATACTGTCTTACACTGAAACATGTGATTAAAAACAAACACAATCAGGATGCTTCCAGATGATGTTAATAATACAGAATCAACGCTAGATTATTTTCTCTCTTATGTTTTTTATGCAGTACTCAGTTATGGGAAGAACATAGAAACATCCTGATTTATCTGACCCAGCTCATACATGTCACAAGTAAAACTTGTATGGAAGGAATGAGATTTCATCTACCACAAGTCTCTTTTTATACATCAGTATCTGATGATCCAGTATAAAATTAACACAATAAAGGATCATTGTCCTGGGATTTAAGAACAGTTTTTATTTTAAAGAAACAAAGAATCAATGGTCTTTAATCTTTATTTATTAAAGCTCTTGTTTTTTGTGTGCTGACCTTGTAAATAACTCTCTACAAATCCGAAACATCATTTGAACGACGGCTACAGGAGGAAAACAGAAAGCTAAAGCACACAAAGATGGCCTTCATTCATCATTCATGGCGTTTAAGAGAATGTTATGAAATAAAGAATGAAGCCGTGTATGTCGCCGGAAGGTCTGGATGTTAGTCTGGGTTTGGCGTCTGGGCTGAGGGTTTCAGGCATGTCTGCGCATCTGATGTCGATCACATATGTGATATGAGCCCATACGTGATGTTATACCTTCACCTTTTTTTGCAGAGAATAACCTGAAAGAAATAAAAGTCTTTCATCACTTACCCTTTGTGTTGTGAACATGAAGTGATATTTTGGAGAAAAACTGTGAGGTCTATACAGGGTCAAAGTTAATCTGCACATATGATGCTTCATAAATCACTTAAAAAACACAATTAACAAACAGAGATTGATCTTTCCGTTCCTTACAGATATTTAAATTCATCTTAACTTGTTTTCTCTTGTTGTTGTTTTTCAGGATGAAGAAGCAGGAGTGTGCGAAAGTCCTGTGGTTGTGCGATATGAATATCATGTTGTGTATTCCAACAGTTATCAAATCCCTGTGCTATATTTCCGAGCATCTACTTTAGGTAATTTTCTCTCTCACTGTGTTTCTTCCATTAAACCACAGCAAGAGAGTCATGTCTAAGTGCAGTGTGTGTGTTTGTGTTACTCTTACTTCAAATGTTTGCTTTCGATGTTCGTGCTTCTGAAAAACAGAATCACCATGTACAGTTTAGACATGTCATCTCTACATGACTGCTTGAGATTAGCGATCGGTAGTTAATATGACTCAACAGAGTAAGTACATTCATGACAGCCACGTAAACATGATGTGAGTGAGAAAATAAGAATATTTAATATAGACTGAAGAACGTTCTTCTCTCTTTCAGATGGGAGGTCTATGTCTCTGGAAGAAGTGTGGAGCAATGTTCATCCCAACTACAGACAGAGATTAAGACAGGAGCCGTGGAACACTCTGACTCAACAGGTACCGTGTGTCATATCACATGATAGATATGGGCAACAGAATAAACTCTTTTCCTCTACCACTGACTAATCTCTAGAGAAGCCGAATGTTCCAACACAACATACATGTCGTCATTTATTTATTCTGTGGCTTATGGTTCATATGTGCTGTAGTCTCATGTGTAGTCAGATGATGTCTGGTTCATTTCACAGAACCATTCAATTTACATATGAGGTTATATTAAATTATTCTTATACGTGAAAGATATAATTCTGTATAGTTTATAGATATTACACATTACTTCGTTACATTTCTTCACAAACTCACATGCATTGTGTGTGTGCGTTCGTGCGTGTGTGTATGTGTGCGTGTAGGAACATCCTTTACTTGGTCAGCCGTTCTTCATGCTTCATCCGTGTCGCACTGAGGAGTTTATGAAGCCTGCTCTTGATCTGACACAAACACAACACAAGTGAGTCTCTTTACTGATAGTAGGACATTTATTATGTTAATCTGCAGTATAAGCTCACAAAACATCAAATAAACTAACGTCACATTTATTTCAGTACACCAAAGAGAGAAACATCAGGACTGACTTACATTAATTCCATACATTTGAACAAGATAAACACACAGTATGATGTTGATTGGTGAGTTTTTCAGGATGGATAATAACTGAGTGATTGTGTCTGTGTTCAGGAGGGGGAATTATATTGTCATCTGGTTGAGTGTTGTTGGACCTGTAGTGGGTCTGGACGTTCCTCTCAGTTACAGCACAGCCGTATCCGCTCCAGACTGAAGATCCCTCTGCTCTGAGAATATCATCTATAGTAACACAACACATTTTTACTGCAGATTTTTGACATTAACAGCGCTTTCATTTATTGACAACATTCAAGCTATTAAACACATATATAAATAAATGTTAAAATAAAATGCACTCCATTAAAAAAAAATGTGTGAGTCCGTGTGTGTGTGTCAGATGTTGCTGACATCTTTTGGTCAGTGTGTGATGATGTCTTGTGTGTGCTAACGCACTAGGAGGCGATATTGACCACAATAAACTCTGACACTTACACCAATAACACAATCATCTACACACACATGAGACATCAAAAATAGTATTAGTTCTATGTGAATGCATATTGCATTTTTCCTCAAAAACATTTGTTTGTGTGATTTCTAGTCTCTGTAGAGTTTATTTGTAATGAAATAAACCTTGATTGAGCTCTTATACACAATATACACTTTCCTTAATGGCTAAAGCATTAGTCCAGACCTATAAACACTTAACATGACAACTCGGATCGATTCACACATACATCAAACTGTTAATTGAAATTAAACATCATTTATGTATTTCACACACATGCACGCACACACACACTTTCAAAACAGTGCTGTTATTATTATACTTCTATCATGTGGTGTGAATGTAAATGCATGCTCAAGATTTGTTTAGTATACATACAAATTCTCCGATAACTTAAAATATTACTTCACATGTATACCTTCATTAAAAAAACTATAGCAGACTATTCATTTAGCAGACTATTCATTCAGTTTAAACCTTTCCCCTGAGATGGTAATCCTGTGAGAGAAATAAACTTATAAATAAAGTAAATAGAAAATAAATAGAAATAAATAAAGCCAAAATGTATGAAAAACAAACAGAAACACACGTTTATTTAAAATTGGAATATGTGCAATCCTTTTCGAACAAACCATTGACTCTGCATTTTATTATCACTGATTTACAAGACAATGAAGAAAATGAATCTCAAGTACAGCCGAGAGTTCCAACTCTGTTCAGATAAGGATTTTGAGGAGAATCTATAAAGTTCCCTTCGTGTGCTGGTCATCTATCATGTGTAGAGTTGTGATTTCACAGGATGTGATCAAGAGGCCCGGACGTCCCCACTGCTCATTGTTGTATGAACTAATGGTGTTGAACAAGACGTTCTTCTGTAAAGGAAGTGAAGATGTGAGTGTTTTAGGACCAGAAGATGTCCTCACACTACAAACAAACATTAATCCAGCAAGACCTTCCAACTTATTTGGTTTTATGGCTCTCATTTGACTCTACTATAAGCTGACCCAGCATCATTTCTGCACACTTTTAAATGTCACATTTAAACACAGGGTTTATAGAATATAAATGTAGTGAATTTAGGTGTCTTCTTACAGGACGCCACATTTCACCCATCATTTTCAGCTCTTTAGCAGAAGTCTAATGATCCTGAAACAAACTCAACTCACAGGAGAACAAGAAAAGTGTTTGACGTCACACATGATGCAAGTCACGGAGTTAATGTTTCATTTCCAGTGTTGTTTTCTGGTAAACGTCTCGTCCCGGTCTCTGCACATGTGTTTGTCATTACCGTTAAGGCTCTCTTCTTCAGTCCTATAGTTATATACCTGCTGATGGACGTGACATCCAGAGCAGAAGAGGAATGTCACGTCACATGACACAAGAGAAGAATTATTCTCCAAATTTGTAGAGAAGTTTTAAGTTTATTCTTCAGTAATGGCCTCACGCTGTGTCTCAGATCTGACCTCTTACATCTCGCTCACATATGGAGTGAATAACGCAGAGTCCTCAGTCCAGTTAACATGAAGAGATTTGTGAAAGTGCCCGTTTACAGAACACACACCTGAAGAGACCAGATTCTCACCATATATCATATATCTGATTCTTTAACTCTCACATTAATAGAACTGGAACTGAACAGAACTGAACAGAATAAAATAGAATGGAATGGAACGGAATATTTGAGTTGATATTGAGATCTTCAATAATATTAACTTTTTAATTTCACACAAATCTGTACTCAGTTTGAGACATTGAGATCTCTTCTTAAAACTTTAATGGGGACATCTGTAAGAACAGTTGGTCTCAGGAAGAACATCTAAACATCTATAACAGATACAGATGAGACTTAAGAAACGTTTCCATTTACATTCCTTTACATTTCTTTAATGTCTAAGAATTAATTGAGCCATTGAAGAGATCTTATTTTTCTGAGATTTCTGGATCATGTTCTGCAGTTGTAGAAATTGAAACATGTTCATGGGAACACAGAAATGTTAAATTCATGTTTTGATAATATTCTTAATAAGATTGGAGCTGCGTGAATGACTCTCACTTTCAGCTGCTTTCCATTTAGCCGATGGATGTCTGTGAAATATAAGATGGCAGTAGTTAAAGTTAACGGTGTTGTGTGATGTTCAGTTACAGATGTGTGTGTGTGTGTGTGTCTGTGTGTGTGTGTGTGTGTGTGTGTGTGTGTGTGTGTGTGTGTGTGCGTGTGCGTGTGCGTGTGCGTGTGCGTGTGCTTGTGCGTGTGCGTGTGTGTTTGTGTGCGGTCATGTGTGTGTCACAGGCCTTAGCATGACTCTGCAATACACAAGATACACTTACGCTGTTTCCTTTCCCACTGATGTCTGACATGTTGAATCCATAGCAACACTGAACACCCTAGCAACTGCATCCCAACAGACCAAGAAATTCATTCAAAGTAAGTTTGTAAGATTATGTGAGCTCACATTGAGCGTGAGAGTAAAGTTATGACATGAATAAATCTACAGACCCCACTGACACACTGACAAAATCCATCCAATAATAACATGCTGGAGAAGTGTTTAAATCCTGGAGACATAGAGAAAGATTTACTACTTTAGTCTCCTCTGCTTAACACTTTATAAAGATTTATACACACACACACATTTCTAGTAATGTTGTCGGGCAGGTTGGTAAGAAGATGTGTCACATCTCTCCTAAACTATCCTTCCACAACACAACTTTGTTTAAGTTTGTTTATAGTGTACCTGTTGTGTACTCAAGATTACTATTCCAACCTTTGATGTACATTTTTACATTTCAAATCGGATCAATTTAGTAGCAAGAAACTTTGACATATTTTACGAGTATTGTAGTAATAGTATTTACTACACGATGTACACTTAAAATCCCTTATACTTTGTAATAGAGTAAACCAGAGAAGTTGAATCTGAAGTACACAGAGGGAAACTTCATACGCTGTTATTTCTATCTAACACTTTCGTCGGAATAATTAACAAACATCACTAATGACTTCAATATATACTCATAATATTCTTATAAGGACTTTTTGTGCCGGCGTCTCTCTTGAGACTGTCAAAAGAACATTACATTACTTAAACAATTAGAGACTCAAAAAATTCTTTCTTTTTTTTTAGAAGAAACCAGTGTGCTAGTCTAAGAGACCTAAATAAGAACCGTATGATGTCATATGTAGTGAGAAATGAATCTACATTTATAAAAGTTGAAGCTCAGGCATTTCAGTGTTGTTCTATGTTCCCTGTGCTCACAGTCATTTACATGAATACTCATATTGTTTGTGTTATAAATCCATACTAACAGAGAGAGAGAGAGAGTGAGAGAGAGAGAGAGAGAGAGAGAGGGAGGGACAGGGGGTTAATGGGGTGCAGTTACAGTAAGAGGCCGGGGGGTCACGTACAGACTGTTGAAAATGTTTTCCAGCAGTTGTCTCCAGCGGTGTGCCCGCGGGCATCGTGTATTTGAGCTGATGATGTAGCTCTCCGTTTCCCGTGAAGAGGGCAAACGTAACCCCCCGGGGGGCGCAGACCTTCATGCCAAAGACGGCTGACGTTTCCAGCTCAGATCTACTCATATGTTCTTTATTATGCAATTTTAAACGTTTCATCTGCAGGGGGTTGAGTTATATAACAATACACAGAGAATCTATTCACGGGAAACGCTTCTGTTTCTAATTTAACACAACACAAATCCTCCTCTTACTGACCAACATCTATTCTTTCTTTAATCTTCCATGTGTCACAAAACTACTTGCTCACAGATTTCTCTTTCATGGCTCAGGAGACCTGATGAAGTGTTTCATTTCAGACTTCTATAAGAGAGAAAAGAGAATGAAATGAGAGTGTAAATGTGTAAGCACACAAAGACTATGGAGATGTAAAATAACATAAATAAGAAATGTTTCAGTTCATATGAAGATCTTTATTAACATTGTTTCAGACTTGAAAAATCTGAGCTCAGTTTGAGACGTTGTGGAGATATCTTCTGCAATACTAATGGAGACATTTGTGAGATCTCTGAGTCTGTTTGGAGATAGTGATGAGAGAAAGCATTTGCTAAATGTCTGGAGAAACGTCATCTAGGATTTTTCAGTCTTACGAGCAGATTTCGGAAAGATGTTGAAGATTTAAGACTTTTGGAAAAGATTTATGCAAAAAGGTAACAATATCAATTGGACGATGCAAAAAATAAAGTTATATCTTGATCTTCCTGACACACTATTGAATATAAAATCGGAATCAGATGACGAAGTGCAGTGTGCTGCAGTTTGTAGACGGAGAGTTAGTCTCTTTGAGAACACACATGTATTTGACATGAGCGTGTAACACATGTGATGTGTTGTGACAGTCCATGTGCAGATAAAACATTTGCTCTCATTCAGAATATAACATTACCTTCTGTTATGAGTTGTGCAGTCAGTCAAACGGCCGGCAGGAATAATGAATGCAGACTTCAGCCGTTCATCTGATCTTTCTGAGGACCTCCGCTGAGTCCTCGCATGTAACATTAGAAACCCCTGAGAATAATGCAATTATCTTTTGTGTTAAACTGAGGCAAAAACCGCCTTGTGAACTCTAAAGGCCTTGAGTGTCGATTATATAGCATTTATTCACATGTTTGAGTACATTTATGTTTACTTTGTGAAGTAAACACTAGCACTTGTATACTTGTGATTAGTGTCGCCGGTAACGGGTTACATTTATTCATTTACATTTATTCATTTGGCAGAGGCTTATGTCCAAATTATCATATCGTTTTATACAGTGTTCATCTATCACTGTAGAGTAAACAGAGTTAAGATGTCTTGAAGAACACTTCAGCTATTATCTGCTGACACTGAGAGTCAAACCAACAACCTTCTGATCACAAGATCTCTAACCAGCAGAACACATCTGAGCACAACTGACAAGTTACTAGGTAAGTGTTACTGAAATTAAATAGAAAAATAGTAGAGTAATTGATTACTGTTCATTTTAGTGTTTTTAAAGACTACTTTCATTACATCATAAAATAATTAAAAGTATTGATAATATCATGATTTAATTGTATTCATTTATCTTGTAAAAGTAAAATGAAACTCTGGCACTTTAAAATCCTTGTAGTGTAGGTGAACAGGAGTTTCATAATCTGAAGTAAAAGACGTCAGACTGGCAGTTTTACGAAATGGAAATATTTCAATCACTTCACTTTTCTGAAACGTGTAAGCTATGATCTGGGCAGACAAACTATCCGCCACTGTCAATGGCAGGGGTTTAAATACATTGTGTATGAATATGGTATCATTGCTTTGAAAGTAAGTCCTATGTTTCAAGCTAAATATCTGTCATGTTGAACTTTTCTTAACTAATGCATTTCGAGCTTTGCTGTTATTCAGATATTAAAGGTGAAGGTCATGGCACACACGGTAGTGAAGTGTCGTGTTGGCAGGTATAGTGTATACACACAGTAAGTGAACAAACACACACACTGTGAACACACACACACTGTGAACACACACACACTGTGAACACACACCCGGAGCAGTGGGCAGCCATGCTGCGGTGCCCGGGGAGCAGTGGGGGGGACAGTGCCTTGCTCAAGAGTCTCATCTCAGTCGTGGTGTCCCCGCTGGTACCGAGTCTCCAACCAGCAACCTTGGGATCACGAGTCCAAATCTCGAACCACCAGGCCACGACTATTCTATGTTGCAGAATAATCATATTCTTGTAAATTAGGAATTGCGTTTTAACCTTAGGAATGTTATATTTATTACTTTAAAGTGATCAAAGAATGAATTAAAATAATTCAAAAGCCATGAGGCCAAACTACCTATTTCATGTTTGACTCATGTTTTATTCATTTATTTCTTAAAGAGTTTATTTTCTAGTGTTTGTCAGCTCAAGGTTTATATGGATTTTTATAGGTATTTCTTTTTTTAAATACAACATTATTACAAGTAATTTGTTTTTACTGACTTTTATCATTTAACTAACCCAACACTGCCACTTCACAAGATGCAAACACAGATCCCGGGAAATATTAGGTCTAAATTATTACATTTATTAAAATAGTTCACCGTTTGCAAACCTCAGGCATTAAATCCATATTAGTTGAGATTTTGTCCAGCTTCTGGTCAGGATGTGAAAATGTTTTCCTGCTGCTTTAAACACGAAGTGACGTCTGTCGAACTTACGAGCGCTGTGGGTCTGATCTATAGCTCTGAAGAGAGCGACTCATGCCCCACAGAGTTCATCTCCTCGGGCCTTTCCTTCAAGACATTTCACTGAATTCATAAATGTTTAGTGCTTGTTAAAGGAACATAAAAGAGTTTTTCTGCTCTGTGTGAGGACACCAGCAGCGCTTCAACTCCTTAAACATGAATCACATTCAACTCATGATTATTACGCAAGAAATGAAGAAGAAGCCGAAGACTCACAACAATATGTGAAATGTACTATGAAGAGGATTGTGACAGCTTGCTAAGGTGGTTACACGTCTTAAGTTTTAGTTCTTCCTTCAATGTAATTTATGCTATATTTTTCCAACCTTTAACTCTTATACACACTTCAGGGCTGAAGAACAAACATGTTCACAACTTTAAGATTTGAGCAATCATAAAAACTGACGCAACACATAAGAGTTTAGAGAAATAATTGATTTTGTCTCGCTCAGTAAACACACCAAAGAATGGTTAGGATTTGTTAAATAAAGTTATAAAATAAGTTAATTCAGTCTTTATGCAGCACGTAAACACTTCTCTTTCATTGCGTTTCTAAAACAATTTGAAGACATTTTCAAAACTCTCAATGCTTTCAATCAAGATAAACATTCTGTATCAGTTTTAATGCAAAATTTTCCACATCTCCATTTAAAAGAGGGCAAAGATTCATATAAATGATTTTACTTATATCAGACACATGACAGCCCATAACATCTCATTGTTAAGAGTTCCTGTCCCTCTGATGCTTATAAACATTTCATTTAGTCAAAATGAGTGTAAAAAGTCAAAGACTACTGGGATGTCACCATGGAGATCAATAACATTGAGTATTTACAGAAACATGTCCAAGAGGTTGAGAAATCTTCACGCATCAGTACTGAGATTCAACTAAAGCTCAGAGAGTCTCAACACATTACACATCTTGTCTTCTGCTTTTCTTGGATCATCTCCTTCTTCTTTAAATCCCCAGACGATATTACTGTTATTCCGAAAATAAAATACTGAAGGCCATAATGATACAGCAGCAAGCCACATATGGGCTTTTACGCTCACCTGAGATGAAACAGAAAACATCATTAGCATTAAAACAGTAAATATCACAAATACACGTAAACACACATTACTTACCTATTCTTGCACATTTCCAGAATATTCCAAGAAATCTGTGTGTGCAAAAACAGAGTTTACGGTTTAATCATATTTACAAACAACTGCATACTATCTCTTTCTTCTTGAAGCATTCTATCAGTCAGAAATGTCATATACAAGTTTTTCCCACAATGATTTGTTAAGTATGATTTTGAAATAGAAGTCCATAAAGATATTCATACTGTTACGGATTCTATTAGACTTGATGATACAGAGATATAAAACATTGCTCATAGAATCCTCTTCTACTATACAGAATGTGATGGCAGCAGACAGAGATGCTTGAGAGAATAGGAATGCTTTATATAATCGCAAGACTACAGATTTTTGTCAGTTAATTTCTAAATCAAAACAATACATGAGTCATTTAACTACACGAGCGGCTCACACTCTGTTAATACAGTGAATTATTGTAATTTTGTGCTCATGCATGTGTTGCACACGTCCACATGACATCAAAGTAAAATGGGAACAGATGCTTTCAAAGCCAAGACCTATACACCTAATATTTAAAGCGGTAGGGATCGGTGACAGAAGGTTACAGGTAATCATGATGTACAAATCATTCCCTTTTTCTTATAGTGACAGCTAAAGCTAAAAGAATTTGAACACACTCATGTCCATCATGCATTTCAATGCAGTGAGTAATGCAAGTGTGTTCCTGAGCAACAATCCAAAAATACTCATACAATTTTCTAAAAGAATTTTGTATAGTAAAAACTAAATGAAATGTACTTAATATACCCCTTGAATTACTGTAACAGTTTTTCATCTGTACTTCAGCGTAGTTTGAAACCGAACCCCATTCTGTGCCTAATTACACTAAAACAGTACTTGAAAAAGGTTTTATTCTAAAGGAATGTAATAAAAACCCAAAATATGAATTTTCAATTATAGCTGAACTAAATTCTTATAATGGTTGTCACGGTTTAAACATTCTTATTTATCTAAATATAAGCCAGAAAAAAACGTATTAACGAAAAATACATCCAAACATTTTTATTTTGTTAATAATCTAAGAAAAAGACATTTGAACAGTAAGCCATTTAAAACCAACTGAGCATAATGGATTCAACAGAGGGAAAGGATGTATTTTCACAGAATTCTGATAGACTGTCGGACAGGGACTGGTTTCGGGCTTACATTTGAGGATCATAGACTTTGCATTCGCAGAACAAACACAATACGATGAATTAACTTCAGTTTAAGGCATTTGAGAGAAGACGATTACTTAGGACAGAGCCGTCTGTAGGCTGAAGTAATCGATCACTTGAGCATTCTAAACTAGATCTAATGCTTTATTAGTGAAGATCGATGAGGAAATGATTGTAAACAGGTCACAGTCTCAGAAATGTATAACAGATTACAGAGGACAGAAGATGATGAGTGAGGAACTTCATAGGAAATAAAATGTCATAACAGACGTTTGACAGAAGGGAGATCTACGAGCAGACGGACATCTGGAGGGAAACAACAAACACAAGACAGCGAGAACATCTTCTGTCAGCAGAGAAGAAAAGCGTCTCTGTTTCTCCACTGAAACGTGTTTCTCCGGTGAACGTTGTCGGCTTCTGAAGGTTTACGTGTGGCAGAACAACATGACTTACTTCACAGTTTACACTTAAGCTTCTGTTCATTATTAAAAGGTGAAAACAAGAGAAAACATTACTCTAATATCAAGTGATTTGAGTTAATCTGTCTCAGAGATAAATGAGATTGTAGAGATAGTTGAATGTGAATAATCTTCTTCACTTCCCCATGTGTCAATCAAACATGTGTTGAACATTTTGTGTTAGTGCGAGATCATTGTTCAGACGAATCAAACAATGATCAAC
>JAWHQN010000154.1:5361711-5366711 GCA_033220385.1 Triplophysa yarkandensis | reverse complement strand
ATACAGTATGTCTTTTTCTGCAAAACACAAACAATATTTTGAAGAATGTAAGGAGCTGGCACCCGTTCACTTGTATTGTTTTTGTTTCGTACAACAGATGTGAATGTGTGCCACTGCTGTTGGGTTACCAACATTCTTCAAAATACCCTAATTCAGGTTTGAGTGACCTGAAGTTGATCTGTTCAGTCATTCATTGATTTTTTTTTCATTCATGTGTTTTATGGTTGAGATGGGGATCTCTTTAGGACCAGTGATTGACTAATATGCCTCTCAACACTTAAGCATTTCCAGAAAGCTACTGCTGAAAAGTGTTTCTGGGTTTGATCTGTTGCCAAATTTTAGTGTCCTGAGGAGATCTAGTGTCTGGAACATTTCAGTAAACTATAAACTTCAGTCCTGTATCATGTACTGCATCCATTACTCAACCAGGAAAAAAGCATTTGGACAGTCCAGGGCACATATTCTTGGTTCTTCTGCATCTTAAGATAATAGTGTAGTTATCTTATATATGCTTTATAACATTTAAATATAAACCATTAGATATAAAAGATACAAAATCATTAAAGACTAAAGTCTAATGTGCTGAAGGTTTAGGGTCACTTGACTAAAATTTTTCTCATCTTACAAATGTTTTGATCTGAAAGGTTTTTTAAGTAAGTATTATAGACTAAGATATATTGCAAAGGAGTTATGTAGGGGTGGTATTTTTGACCTGAAAACAAAATCAAGAGAATAGAAACTGTGTTCAAACTAACCTCTGCAGGACACTAGATCTCCAGGACAGAGTTGAAGTGACGTGAAGGGATGTGTGGTCAAGTATTGTGTCCCATATTTGAAATTTGTCCTCTGCTTTTAACCCGTCACACGCAAGCACACACACGCACCCACAAACACACACTGCTGCTTATTCACTTCCTCCATCTACAATCTCTGCGGGTACCGAGTACCAAACCCAGTGACCTTATGATCAGAATTCTTACACACAAACCACCAGACTACGACTGCCCCCACGACTTTATATGTATCTACAATTAGATATCTTTAAGTTCTTTTAATGGTGTTTATATATCATCTCAGTGTGAGACCTCAAGGACCTGCTGGAAAATATAAGTGAGCATAAACATTGACTGATAGTCTATATGTTTGTGTAGTGTGGTGTTTTTGTTGTTAATGAATCCAGTTTGTGTTAGTCCATCCATACTGTCATTTAAAGCAATATATCTAAATGAAGACACATCAGATTATACAGTATAAGATAAGAACAATTTATTTTGTTATCTAAAGAACTCAGCTGGTCTCATTTGAGCAAAACAAGATGTAAACCTTGTATGTGTAGTTCTGTCGCAAAGATGACTAACTGAAAATGGAAAAGAGAGAGAGAGAGAGAGTTTGTTTTCATGTGCACATTTGTATAAAGCTCTGCTGGATGTTTATGAGGTCATTCAGTTGTTTTGTGTTGGCTCATCATATAAAGGGAAGAAAATATGAAATCATCATCTCTGCTTCTGAATCCTTTCATAGAGTGTTTGTGTGTGTGTGTGTGTGTGTGTGTGTGTGTGTCTGTGTGTGTGTGTGTGTGTGTGTGTGTGTGTGTGTGTGTGTGTGTGTGTGTGTGTGTGTGTGTGTGTGTGTGTGTGTATGTGTGTGTGTGTGTGTCTGTGTGGGCGTGTGGGCGTGCGTGCGTGCGTGCGTGTGTGTGTGTGTGTGGGCGTGCGTGTGCGTGCGTGCGTGTTTGCATGTTCTTAATTCTTTTATTTAGTTTAGAGTATTTATGCTTGTTGTAACATGTTGTATTGGTTATTGTGCTCTTTTGGATGTTATTGTTGTGCTCTTGGTTTATTTGGTTGTAAAAGTCCTGAGCAGCGTATTATGTAAGACATGAACATGCTGTTAGAGTTAAATGACATTTGTGTTGTGTCTCTGATTTCTTGATTTGTCAGAGTTTGTGTTTGATTGTTATGTTAATGAGATTAATGTTAATGTTAGTTTGAGTATTAGTGATGCTACAGGCCTGTGATGACATGTTGTGTGTTTTGGTTTTGTGAGCGTTTGGTATTGCAGAATTCTTTAGGCAAACAGCTGAAAGAAGAGTCGTGTGTTAATGTAGAAACAGCTGTTTCTCTCTGTTTGAAGGCACCGCATTTTTACAGTAAGCATTTAAAGATTTAGGGACACCCTGACTTCTGTTTTCACAAAGCACATATTAACTCTGTCATGAATGAACACACGCAATGGAGGAAAGCTTTGTGATGACAAGACAACATTCCTTGACTTACCATTACTCAAATCTTAAAGAAACAGAATGTGTGAAGGGTTATTTCAGAATGACAAGAAACATAAATGAATAAAAGACATGATAGTTTAGTGAATGAATGAATGAATGAATGAACGTCACTTCATGTGTTTTAAGTTTCTTCTGTGATAGGACACATGTATATACGGATGGATTTACTGATTTAATTAGAACTAACATTAGCTCTAAACTGGTATCAAATGTGTTATTGTCATCTGTCATTATGTTGTAGTGTTGTTGTGATGTTCTGGAGATCTTCAGACGTCTATGTGTGCGGTTCTTGTGATTTGGCACCTTGAAACGAGCGCTCCCTCAGGGACACAGTGTCTTAAGATCCCAGAGTTCTCCTGGGCTTCTGATGGCATCTGTTGGGCTTCTGTCGCTCTCTTGACTGATTGCAGAGATGAAACTGTTAAATATGTTCCAGACTGGCCACTGATATAAAGAAACAATGACGGCTCTGTGAACTAGTCTCTCATCAGATAGAAGCATGTTCTTCACTTTCATTTCTTCCTTCTTATTCCCTGTCCCCTTGTATGAGGATTTGAGAAATTCTGTCAACTTTATTTTTTAAATGGATAGTTTTCATAGTATAGACCTTTTAAAAGTGTTATACATCCTAAAATCTATACATTGTTCATCCTCATTCTTTCAACGTGTTGTGATGTCGTGTACAGATACGATGTCACAGATTTAGATCCCCTTTACCTGGGTACTGGTGTAACAGTAAAGCTTTGATATATTAATTATCGTTTGTTTAATATGTTTTTGTTTTATTCGTACTAAAGAAATGTTTAGTCTTTAATGTTGTTGTCTAACCAAAGCTATTCCAGACTCCTGACGTCAGTTCTGTATTCTTATTATTTAACTAAATTCAGCTGGAAAAACAGCAAACACAGACCTTGAGCTTCATACTTCATTATTAAGTAAAGAAGAGAAGAGAAGTGAGTGTGAGAGACTTTCACACACTTCATAAAGTCAAGAGTGACGTCAGAGATGCTGTTTACACTTCAGTTAAGCATCACATGTTTGTGTGTGTTTGTGCGCGTGTGATAAAGTTTGTTTCTCACATTTGTTAGTGTAATACTATCATGAACTATTAACAGTATATGTATTGATTAAACATCATCTCACTAAGTGACTTTTTAAATAAGAATGTGTGGGATTCCTGAAGTTCTAGTGATAAGACTTAAGAGACGTCTTGAATGAGCATTTGGTTATGTCTGAGTATCTTGTATCCGTCTATTTGACAGGTATAACTGGTTTTATCAGTGTTAAACACCATCAGTGTGTGTGTTATCAGAATAATTGCCAATGACGATGACCACACAGACCCTTTACTTCTTTAACATCACTATAATCCTCATTAAAAAATCTCTGTTTCTCACGTTAATTTTAGACACATCATCACTGAGCATTATAGGACATGTGTGTTGAAATCTGTTTCCATAGTAACAACGGTATGTATGACTGCAGAACTGAATTATTGGTAAATGATGAAGAGTACCTCGACATGTCATAGCTCATGTCTTGTCTGTGTGTCAGAAACACTTGATATCCTTCATTATTCATGTCGATCTGTGTTTGTGTCTCAGTTCAGGCTCGGTGTGGTGGAGCTGCAGGTCATACCGGAGCCCGCTGAAGTCATAAGGGAGCTCATTACTCACGGCCTGGACCTCAGCAAACATCTGCAGGACAAAAACACACACCTGCTCCAAAAGAACCAGAAACTTAGACGAGAACTAGAACATATCAGCACACAGTACGTCTACAACACAAACACACCATTATATATTATATACTGTTATTCACAAAAATATTGTAATATATTTTTTACTGTTATAAACAAACACCCCGTTATATATTATATACTGTTATACACAAACACACTGTTATATATTATATACTGTTATACACAAACACCCCGTTATATATTATATACTGTTATACACAAACACACTGTTATATATTATATACTGTTATACACAAACACACTGTTACATATATGTGTGTGTGTGTGCGTGTGCGTGTGTGTCTGTCTGTACGTGTGTTTGTGTGCATTATGCGTGTGTGTGTGCGCGCGCGTGTGTGTGTGTGCGTGCGTGCGTGCGTGTATGTGAACGTGTACGTGTACGTGAGGGTGTGTGTATAAGCAGTTGTTCTCCATGTGCTTCAGTTTTTCCTCTCTTCACGACGCTGACATCACCAGCCACAATGTACCGCCACACTTCTCTAACACCTTCCAAAACAGTTTGTAATGTTACCCAACAAGACCATCCACTGTATTTAAACTCCACAGGTTTCAATAACACTCTTAATGTTTTCCATATTAAATTACATTAAAGGAATAGTTCACTAAAAAATAAAAAAACTGTTTTCATATCAAACCAATACAAGTTTATTTTGCGTTACAACACAGAAGAAGATATTTTGAAGCATGTTGATAATTAAACAGCACTTTACCCCATTGTTATATGTTATATGCACATAAAACAACTCAGACATTTCTCAAGATATCATCATTTTTGTTTGACTGAAAAAAGATAAGGGCTACATATAAGGGAAATTTTAATTTTAAAAAGTTGTGAATGGCTGATGCAATGTTGATGTTAAGTGTATAAGTATGTTTCAGGTTGGAAAGATATGTGGAGGAGAAGGAAAGTCTGGAGAGAGAGTTGTACAGCCGCTTTGTGTTAGTTTTAAATGA
>JAWHQN010000154.1:5331711-5356711 GCA_033220385.1 Triplophysa yarkandensis | reverse complement strand
TAAAGTTCAGAGATGTAAATGATGGTCTCACAGATCTGCTGTAATAAAGATGATTCCTCCGGTAAAATACATCATGTGTACAGAGCATCCATGTCTTTCATGAACATGTCTGCTTGAATAGCTCAAAAAGAAGAAAGTCAAAACAAAAAGAGAAAGAAGACAAAGAGATGACAATACAATAAAAGTTCCTCTCATGATTCTCATATTTGTTTTGCAGTTCAATAGAATCTAAAGAGACAGATTGTTGTGTTAAGACATATAAAGTGATGGCTTTAAAAGAGTGTTGGTGTTGTGTTAAGAGTTCATTTGTTGTTTATTGTTTCATCTGTTCAGGTTCTATAATGTTTAACCGAGGTCAGTATTACTGTTTCATATATTTGTTATAGTTCCCTTAAAGTAAGGTCCAGTGAAATGTCAATGCTTCATGTAGCTGTATATATGATCCATCACATGTGCTTTTATTTTTGCTCTCATATTGTATTGCGTTGTGTTGAATTTGATTCTTTGGCAGTTTCCTTAAGTGAAAAAGTAACTCTATACACTCTTATATATAAATGATTTTAAATAAATCAATATGCCACACAATAACTCTTTAAATCTGTATGGTTCTGTAAAGAATATCTAATATCTAAAGAATGGTTTAGATTATGTAAAGATAAGAAAGGGATGATTCTTTTTAAGCATTTATAAGAGTAAAGATTCTATACAGTAATCTGATTATGAACTTTAGTCTGAAATATATATATATATATATATATATGAGAACGTCTGACCGCTCTCTCTCTGTCTCTCTCTTAACCACATCCAGATCTTCACTTCGTCCTTCTGTAATATTTTAAAAGAAACTCAAGAACCCTTCCACTCTTGTCCCACAAAATGAATCCAAAAAGTTCATTCTATAGCACAAAACACTGGGTCTAAATGACTTCCACATGAATGTTAGCCGGGTGAATCCACATCACATCTCATCACATGAATATTTACATGTGTGTGTTTACTGTACTGTTTATCTTCTAGATGATCTTCATAAGATTTCATCTCACAGCCATTCTCTCTCATTACTTTTAATCTTTCAAACAGAATGTATTCAGAAGCAGCACTGGGTAATAAAAACTGTCATCACATCATTTCATTTCTGATCAGTTACAAGTTTCTCTGAGTTAAACTTCTGTTGTCATGTTTCAATGCAGGAAAGTGAAATACTGTTATAAATTTAGTGTTGGAAGTATTTTTAATCTGAAGAAAGTTAATAGAGTAATTAAAATGTCATTAAGATATTTCCAGATGAAACCCTGGAGAGATTTTCACCGTATCATTGCACAACACTTGGCATGTGTTTGTGAAGTTATCTTCTTTAAATATAAGCTGTGTTTAGTTTCAGGTACATATGTTCTGTTACACACAGGACTGACACTGAGATCGCATTGAGATCTGAATGAGATTCATAAGGTTGTTGAGGATCTGTAGGTCTTGTGTTTGTCTTTATTATCACAGATGATGTTTGGATATATTTCAGTTTGATTGTAACAATATTTACAGCTTATTGTGTTGATGTTGGTGACATACTTCTGGATATAAAGCTGTTTTTATATAAGCCTTTGTTTCCAAAGGAGTTTGATTGACAAACTCACAGCGAGTCTTACTAAACCTTAAAATATGACAAAATACATACAATACAATAACCGTATAATCAGAGTTATTATATAATATGTAATAATTGAATATTGTTTTTAATATTATATTATTAATTCTGCCTTGGGCTGTGAAATGTGTTGATTTATAGTGCAGTATAAAGGCTTGAAGTGTTGTTCTTTGTGTTATGAAGTGAAATGTTTATTCTTTCAGTTCAGTTGAAGTTTAGAAGGATTAGTGTTGTGTGGTAAATATAGGTTCATCTTAACTTAACAGATGTGATAAACAGTTTGTCTCGCTCGTGTTTTACTTCACATCTGGAACGTTACCTTCATGAATGTGTGTGTGTGTGTGTGTGTGTGTGTGTGTGTTCTGTAGGGTTCCAGCGGTCAAGCTTTTCTTTAAAGGCTACATGATCCTCAGCACATCCTGAAATTAACAAGCTTACACCATCATAAATCTCATTTATTTCCCCCTGACATGAAATCTCTTCCAGGGCTTTGAAACTCTCTCTTATTACTGAGGAAAAGGTTTTTATCCTTTTCTTAACACAATCACTTTCTACACGCACAAACTGTATTCTACTGTATATACAATAAGTGTGTTTTAATGTCCACATGAAATGTGTGTAGAAACCCTAACCAAGCATCATTTAACCGCTCTCGACATAACTGTGCATGTATATATGTTTAATACACACACTGAACTCTATTACATCATGACTTTAGTGATGGAGAATGTTTGACAGGATCACTGTAATAACACAACTGCCATGTATTTAACCTTTCACCTGACAGGTCTTTCTTTTACTTTGTAATTTTAGAGAGAAGCCGGCAGAAGAGAACAAGGCAGAAAGAAGCAAAACTCCAAACATCCAACAGAGAGCAACCGTGGCCACAGCCGCCCCAGATCCAGATGATCTGTTTGAGGATTTCTGACTAAACTCTCAGAATAACAGAACTTTTCTACTTAATTTGATCATGACTGTGAATCAATATGTATGATGTGCATAAAAGAATCTCTCTCCGGTGTTGTCATGACCATGTTTTACTGAACCATGGGGTTAAATCAACTGAGGATGGGTGGTTTGTTTGTCATTAAGTTATGTAATAATTGTCAGGTTTAGAATACATTTTCTTTATTGAAGATTTTTGTACATTAAATAAAAAAAGTAAATGCAATATGACTACCTGTTATGCAAGAGAATGGTTTCACTTCCCCTTAAAGAGGAACTCAAATTATATTTAGACACTTAATGATGAAATGATGAGAAAAAGCCTCATAGCAACGCCCAAATCTTTACTCAAAGCACCTAGCAACCAAGTCAACGTTGTTAAGAGACTCTTGAGGAGTCTCAGCACCTGGAGCACGTGCTGTGTGTGTGTGTGTGTGTGTGTGTGTATGTGTGCATGTTAACGTGTGTGTGTGTGTGTGTGTGTGTGTGTGTGTGTAAGGATGAAGGATGTTGCTGTAGGACACGTGTGGAAAGTTCTCATCAGTTTCGGAAACTTGTCTTGAAGTTCTCACATCAGCATCTTCTCTCAGTCACATGATCTTAAGCTTTCCAAACAGAAGAAAGAAGATCTTCTGTGGTCTTCAACTCTTGTGCAGAGAAGATTCGGACAGCATCACTTTCATCAGACTGGTTTTGTGCAAGATTTTCTCATAAACGTCCTGAATCACTCTTAGTGGTTTCCTCCTTGTCGCAACATCACTTCTGCAGGGATGGACCAGAGGAGTTTGGGGTGGGCATTCTGTGCCCCTCCTCTAGTCCTGACGAAATCATGGGTGGACGTGGAATTTGAACTTGCTGCCGGCTTCTGTCTTCATTCTCTTGCCTGGCATCAGAAGAAGAAAGAGCAGCAGAGCATCATCCCACAGATCTGCAGTGTTTTACAGCATCTCCAGCTCTGTTGAATCAGAAATCTCCTGGATCAAACACAAGTGTAAGTTCTGATATTTGAGTCTTTCACTGCACACATGCATATGTTGTGTTATTTACTGAAGTCTCATTAATGTGGGACACTTTTACATGGATGTGTAGAATAGAATAAGAGGATTTCTTTGTGAGTGGGAATGAGTTGAGCTCGTCTTTGTTCCAACACATCTTCATGTCTTTGTCTTTTATTTCTGATCCTCTGTGATCTCAGATAAATGAGATCTGGATCTTCACATCAGTTGTGTTCTTCTCTTCGTCACCTCCACACTGCTTGTGTTTGCTGTAATGTTGGGGTTTATTGTTGGACATTACAGAAAGAGGATTCAGATGATGGCTCTCTGGTGTTCATCTGTGTGTATTAAACATGGGCGGATGCTCCAGCATGTCTTCACAGATCTGGGATCTAATCTCACAATTCTATTTGACTGAAGTGTTATTTCTTTAAAAGAGGAAAAATGAAATATGTCTTTGCTTGGACTATTTACAAGAACAATTCTTTTTTCTTTATCATGACAGTTTATATTCTATATGTTTATATATAGAGCTTTTGCTTTGTTTTATTTATCATGACAGTTTATATTCTCTAAATACATTTATATATACATTAAGAGTTTTTTTCTTTGTTTTATTTATCATGACAGTTTATATTCTCTAAATACATTTATATATACATTAAGAGTTTTTGCTTTGTTTTATTTCACATAACAGTTTATATTCTCTAAATACATTTATATATACATTAAGAGTTTTTGCTTTGTTTTCTTTATCATAACAGTTTATATTCTTTATGTTTATATATAGAGCTTTTGCTTTGTTTTATTTATCATGACAGTTTATATTCTCTAAATACATTTATATATACATTAAGAGTTTTTGCTTTGTTTTATTTCACATAACAGTTTATATTCTCTAAATACATTTATATATACATTAAGAGTTTTTGCTTTGTTTTATTTCACATAACAGTTTATATTCTCTAAATACATTTATATATACATTAAGAGTTTTTGCTTTGTTTTATTTCACATAACAGTTTATATTCTCTAAATACATTTATATATACATTAAGAGTTTTTGCTTTGTTTTATTTATCATGACAGTTTATATTCTCTAAATACATTTATATATACATTAAGAGTTTTTGCTTTGTTTTATTTATCATGACAGTTTATATTCTCTAAATACATTTATATATACATTAAGAGTTTTTGCTTTGTTTTATTTCACATAACAGTTTATATTCTCTAAATACATTTATATATACATTAAGAGTTTTTTTCTTTGTTTTATTTATCATGACAGTTTATATTCTCTAAATACATTTATATATACATTAAGAGTTTTTGCTTTGTTTTATTTCACATAACAGTTTATATTCTCTAAATACATTTGTATATACATTAAGAGTTTTTGCTTTGTTTTATTTATCATAACAGTTTATATTCTTTATGTTTATATATAGAGCTTTTGCTTTGTTTTCTTTCACATAACAGTGAGAAATAAGAGAATGTTGGTGTAAAGTGATTGAGTTGAGTGACAGGTGTGATTTCTTGACAGATTGGAGATGTTAGTGGACATTAGACACATCTTCTGCCTGATTTGGGTCTGCAGTGCTGTAAGACAAGATGGTAAGATTTGCTTTTCAATGAATCTCTCACTGTTAGGACCTTTCCTGCTGGCTGACCTCAGATCAGAGCTGTGGATGAATGTACTGTGTGACAACTTGCAGAAACATTAAAGAAATCCAAGCCTGTGCATTATATCATCTGTTATCTCACACACATTTGATTCTGTGTTTTCATCGCAGACTCTGGGCGGCGGATGAGGGTGGCAAAAAGCCCTCCGGTTCAGGGTTCATTGGCAGAGCAGGTGGTTCTTCCCTGTCATTTCTCTATCCTCCCTCCCGCCGCTGGCATCACCAGCACCCCGTCCGGCGGTCAGCAGGATCATCTCCGCATTAAATGGACTAAACTGGAGGGAGACACTGAGATCACAGTGCTGGTGGCTCAGAATGGGGGCATCAAGATCGGCTTAGAATTCAAAGACAGGGTTTCTGTGGCCAACCATCCCGAGGACACAGGTGATGCGTCTCTGACTGTCTCAAGGCTCAGGGCAAGTGATGCTGGGGTCTTCAGATGTGAGGTTATGCATGGCATTGAGGACACGCAGAATTCTGTCACACTGGATGTCAGCGGTACGTGCTTACACCACAGAAGTGAACACTGAAGTGATACACCAATAATAATTGAATCTGGCTGTGGCTCTTTCAGTGGAACACAAGAGAAGATCTTTTGAGAAATGTCTCGGGGTTTTGTGCAAGTCAAAAGTGTTCAGTGTTCCTCAAGATATCTTCTTCTTTTTTTGTGTTCTGATGAAAAAGAAACACACCGGTTTTAAATGACATGTTTGATCACACGACTTTCAATGATGTCACTTAGCTTGCTCCTCCCACTAACTGTCTGTATTCTGCTTTGTAACGCCCACTGTTCATGGTCAAATCAACTCCCGTTGGATGACTAACATTTCTTATTTCTTCTTGTTGTGTTTTTCTCCAAAATCAATGACCTTACAAAAGTAGAATAGTAAATTAAATACAATAATATTTTGACATGTTAGTTTATTTAAAATATGTCACGATTTAATGGTGAAAATATAGTATTCTATTCTACATAAATCTATATTAAATAAAGGTTTGTTGGTTTCCAAACAAACTCAGTGAGAGTCATGTTCAGTAAGGGAGAAGGAATGCAATAAAAAATGAAATATACTTTTTTGAAAAAGTCATTCAGCCATGTGACCTAAACAATATATGTGTTATACATATATACATATATATGATAAATAAATCATTTCAGTGTGATTGTGCAGGCTTTTTTATGTGATTAGAATGCAATTGTGTGTGTGTGTGTGTGTGTGTGTGTGTGTGTGTGTGTGTGTGTGTGTGTGTGTGTGTGTGTGTGTGTGTGTGTGTGTGTGTGTGTGTGTGTGTGTGTGTGTGTGTGTGTGTGTGTGTGTGTGTGTGTGTGTGTAAGTGCGTGCGTGTGTGTGTGTGTGTGTGTGTGCGTGCGTGTGTGTGTGTGTGTGTATGTGTGTGTGTGTGCGTGTGTGTGTGTGTGTGTGTGTGTGTGTAAGTGTGTGTGTGTGTGTGTGTGTGTGTGTGTAAGTGTGTAAGTGCGTGTGTGTGTGTGTGTGTGTGTGTGTGTGTGTGTGTGTGTGTGTGTGTGTGTGTGTGTGTGTGTGTGTGTGTGTAAGTGCGTGTGTGTAAGTGCGTGCGTGTAAGTGCGTGCGTGTGTGTGTGTGTGCGTGCGTGTGTGTGTGTGTGTATGCGTGTGTGTGTGCGTGTGTGTGTGTGTGTGTGTGTGTGTGTGTGTGTGTGTGTGTGTGTGTGTGTGTGTGTGTGTGTGTGTGTGTCTGTGTGTGTGTGTGTGTGTGTGTGTCTGTGTAGACCTGGCTCAGGTGAGATGGTTGTGTTTATAGATCCAGAGAGAGAGATGCTCCTGCCAAATAAACTTAATGATCTCTGTTGAGTCTTGGGCACAGCATCTCACTGCCACACCAATAAGAAAACAGAGTTTTCCCAAACTGAAGCCCAAACACTATATATGTCCATGTAAGGACTTATTCTACTGCTTCAGACAGATATATTTCAATCCAAACCTTTTTATTCTTTATAAGGTTCAGTATACTGAATGTGACGAGAGAAAAGCTTCTAGTTTAATCTAATGTAGTGTTTGAATGAAAGTGCTGTGTAAAGTTCTGATTCGTCTGATCCGGATCAGTCCCTCAACAGCTCAATAAAATGATCCCTCAATTTTATCTCAAAATGGCTTCTTGTTGTGTAAATGCTCAAACAAAGAAGTTACTCAGATCCAGCGGGTCAGGACACTGCAAATTCTACTAACCCACAAAAAACTTTTAGGTGAAAAATAGTCAAAATATGATTTTTCGCACATTGTCTAGTTCATACATGATGTATAAAGATATGTTTGTGTAAAGATGATGATGTGTTTGTATTTTCCCAGGCGTTGTGTTTCACTATCGCTCCAGCAGCAGTCGATACACTTTAGACTTTAATAGTGCCGGACAGACGTGCGCTGATGTAGATGCCACCATCGCCACACACGAGCAGCTGAATTCAGCGTATGAGGATGGATTCGATCAGTGTGATGCTGGATGGCTGGCAGATCAAACCGTCAGGTGAATTTTAATCCTTCAATCCCATTTACTCTGACTTCATTTCATGACTGTTGACATCTGGGATGTTTCCTCACAGATACCCCATCACAAATCCTCGAGAGGGTTGTCATGGAGATATGATGATGAAGCCGGGTGTAAGATCGTATGGAGTGAGAGATCCAGCAGAAAAGTACGATGTGTACTGTTATGTTGGAACACTTCAGGGTAGGTTTACACACAAGTGTGTGTGTTGTGGAGATGTGTCACATGATGGAGACATGACATTTGTGTGTGATTGCAGGTATAGTGTTCTACGCAGCGGATGATGAGAAGATGACTCTGGATGAAGCCCGTCAGGCGTGTGAGAGACTGGGTTCAGTTCTGGCGTCTCCGGGTCATCTGCACGCGGCATGGAGGGACGGCATGGACCGATGTGATTACGGATGGCTGTCTGATGGCAGCGCACGCTATCCTGTCTCTGTACCCAGAATGCAGTGCGGCCGAGGACAGCTGGGTGTCAGGACGATGTATCGATACCTTAACCAGACCGGATTTCCATTACCCGATGAGAAACTCGGCGCTTACTGTTTCAAAGGTACAGTCCCACTTTATTCGTGTTAAAAGAGGAATCTGAAATCCGATTGGATGAGAATTCAATTGAATTCATAAAAAGTATTTTTATTTTTATAGCGTCTTACAGTTGTAATCAAATACATTTAAGCATTAGATATATTAAACCCACATGTATTATTCTGTGGTGTAGTTAATTGTTCTAATGTCAACTGTATTATTACTTTTACCATATTTTTTAACCTTACCATAGTAAATATTACAGTATTGTCTCCAACAGTACATTAGTAAATATTGAAATACTCTAGAGTATATTTTGGGATGATTTGACTCAGTGTTGCGATAGGGAGGTGTCTGTTTGACTGTGATGTCATCTCACGGATGAACTTTAAACCGGTTGGGAGGAAACACAGTTTATTTCTCTCCTGGGCATCCACAGATTTCAGTTCCTTATCTGCTAAACCTCTGGCTCAAATCTGTTCTTTTAAAGAACGAATGAAGTGGTCAGTGTGCCTGCGTGGACGGCCTTTGAACCCTGTATGCGTCCCGCTGGGGTTTGTTTAAACTCGCTCCAGAGGCCACACAAACGCAGTTCTTCATGTGCTTCTGATTCCATTTTACATCCAGTATCACTCTTCTCCCCCCTGTTCCGTACCGCCTGCTGGGAATTTGTGGCTTTCCTGTTAGCCGCGGCCTGTTCTATGGAATGGGTCTTGAAGCACTTCTCTTAAATGAGCTTCTGCCGCAAAGCATCGCAAAACAAACAAAATCACTCCGGGTAGGCCGGGAAAAAAAGAGCGGAAGGCAAGAGTGCCCCTCTTTAATATACAAACAAGAGCTCTCCTCCGGTTTATGATGCCTGGTGTTTTAAATCAGAAAAACAAGGACACGTCTCTAATGTAGAACATCTGTCTGAGCGTCCAGAGAGAAAGCCGTACATGTGACGTTCAGATGACGGACATTAAAAAAAAAGAAGAGAGAGGGTCTTACCAAAACTCTTCACATAACTGAAGCATTATTCATTCTTTTTCGTCGGAAAGACAGTGTTTGAGCAGACACAGTAAACACAATCACAGTTTAGACAAACACATCAACACATTCTCAAGTTAAGTGTTCATGAGATTCAAATGGCTGAAATAAAAAAAGAAAGAAGCTTTATAAAGTGAAATATCCGAACAAACAATACTTTCTTTAACTGCTTTGAAGCAAACGTGAGATATGAAACACTACTGCATTACGAGAGCGCATTTCACTCTTTTACACAGAAAGATTCACCGAACACAATAGAAGCAGTTGTGGAGGTTTTTACAGCTCACTGTTTAGTTTCCAGCTATTGAAATAAGTAGGCTTTATTCCTCAGCCGATGGCCGACCGCCATACATGATGTCATGAATGAGCTGCCAAACCTTTAGAAAACCACAGACAGGTCTGTCACACCGCCATTCATCGCCAGCATTTCTAAGATGATGTTGAAACTTGTTTTATAGAACACTGCGTCTATTCTAGAATATTTACCTGCTGGACGCAGTGAAATAAGACACACAATCTAGTTCTGGAAAGGAAACTAAAGTTTCAAAACAAATAGAAACGGTCAAGCTTTACCCGTCATAGCACGTCATTTACTTCAAATAACTCATTCCAAGCCAAACTATCCACAGATACGCTTAGACTGCTCTGCTGTTTTTGGCTTTTCTGAATTCCATGACTAAATGAACTGGATAAGACAAAACAAGCTCAAAAAACACCACTTGACTCCTTTTTTGGACAAGACTACTGTACCGTACTCTTTTAGGTCAGGTGAATTGTTATAGAATATTGTGCAGAGATAGTATGTGTGGCATGTGTTACAATCAGACCGTTTTTATTACCTTAATATAATCTGCTTTCTGTTTTTTGTTTGTTATTTAAGTCTTTTCTCTTTTTTCTCTACATTTCTTTTAGCATTTGAACCAAAAACAGAACCCACAACAGCTCAACCAACAACGCCCGCGATTCCTTACACTCTTCCCATCTCTATCGTAAAAGAACCTTCTCCGATACCAAACCATGAAGATCATCCATCCCTGTTCTCCACCAGCTTTACTCCACATGACAGAGAATTTGAGATGTCTCCCGTCCCATTCGCTGACTACGAAGACAAAGACAGCGCATTAGTGGAGGCGGTACCTCATCCTCCCGCTGGCGAGTCTTTTACAACAGAAATGCCCAATTATCCCGATTCAATTTTCTCCATCCAGCTCCCCCGTCAGCCCAGTGGAGGAGCCCAGCCCATGGACACTCCTCATGGTGAATATAGTGGCTCAGAGGACAGGAGAAGTGGGGATGTATACGTTCCTGAGGATGTGATTCCCACTGCTCCTGTGTTCGTAACGGCCGGTCCGGGTGATTCAGAAAAACCAGCCATCGTTTATAAAGAGAATGAAAACACAGTAAACTGGACTCAAGAGGATCTGATGCGACCCGTGTCCACCATCATAACACCGAGTGTAAGTGAAGCACTCGTAAACGCAGAGAACATCAAACCCATGACGGGTGAAAACCTTCCATTGAACACAGAAAGTCAGATTCCAGTTAATGTTCTCTTCGTGGGCATCCCCGAGAAAAATGACTCATCTGAGCACATAGACCTGTCAATAAAAGGCAAGTGCTTTCTTAAGATATCATTAAAATAGAAGCGAAACAGTTTCGTTTTTTTTTTAATGCATGCAAACTAATTGGAGAGAAATAGTTTTAAATAATTTTTTATAAATACAACATTATTGTATGCAATGCCTTTTCAAATTCAGTTTAAATGTGAAAATGTACTCACAAACTAGTGTTCACATGAGCTTAATCCTTCATTGTTTTATGTGATTGTTGTTGGTCCAAAACAGCGTCTTGTAAATGATTGAATGGCTTTTAGGAAGCAGAGAGATGAAATGAGTGTAGGTCTTGGCTGCATCCAGCTGCCCACCGCTGTCTCACAAACATCAGACCTGGATCTTGCCTAGATGTTTGGTTTATGCCAAAACTTTATCTAAACCAGAAGTATAGCTCAACCCGAGGTTCTGCCCACATCCAGAGCAGAAGGGAAAGCACCAGTTCTTGCTTTCCCAGGACCTTAAATCCCTCCTTGCTGGAGAAAAAGAGATGAGACTGATAAACTTCTGTAAATAGATGCAGTTGCACCTGTAGGTCCAGTGAATCTACATTAACCCTCTAATCATTTTAGAGGGGCGTTCAGTATTATAAAGCATGATGGCTGTGGAGTGTGAGAAACACAGATCTCTGTACCTTAAGACAAATACCTTCAGGGTCAAATGGCAAAGGTCCTTAAAACATCCATCATCAGTATAATCACTGTGGGATAATTACTTTCCCTTACTTCACCTAGACTTAAGATCAGGTTTCCAATGCCGTGTCCACGGAGGGGTAGACTGATATTTGCTTGTAGTGAACCTCTGGCAGTAGCTTGAATAACTTTCTTTCATTTCTTGAGAAAGGTCTTTGATTGACTTGTGTTTTTGGTACAATATATTTTGTAAAATAAAAAAGTGTTTGTCATAAGGGTCTCATCTTGGAATTCGTTAAAACGTTTTCTGTTTGAAAGAGAAGCCATAACTAATGTAGAAACAATAATAAGTAAAAACTCCACTGCCTAGAATCACAATCAGCTCTGTTTTTATTTTCCTTAAGCGAGGCTCCAGTTGTTTCACTCATGCCAGTTTCTAAGATGTCTGGAAAGTCACTTTCCCAGCTGGATTTAAAATGGACGGAGGGTGTGTAGTTGATCACAGTTGACTAACAAATAAAATTTCTCTGTTCTAATTTCAGTTGATGAAGTTCTGAAATTCCTTGGAGAACCAGGATCCTCCTTTACCCTTCTTTCTGGTGAAGATGAGCCTCCTCTAGGCAGCGGAGAGTCTCCCGAATCATATCTTTCAGCGTCTGTTACTATTACCCCACAACTGAGTTTCATTAATGGAAAGCATGAGCTGACTTTGACTCCAGACACTGAACAATCTCAAGAGGCTAGAGGAGACCAGTTTGACACCGCTATCCCAGTCACAGAAGAAATTGTCTCTGATTATGAGATTGACATGACCACTGAAGAAGCTGAGAGCACCACATTTTCCTCTGAGATTGAGGGATCTGGCTCAACAGCGAGAGGCAAAGTCGAGTCTCATATCACACCGACCAAAACCTCTGCAATCACAACCAACACTGATTTCATCTCATCCACAGCTGAATCCCCTGGCCATGAGATGCCATCACAGGCCACAACGTTTGTCATGCCAGTGTTTGATGAGGGGTCCGGTATGCGGTCAACAGATGACGAAGAAGATTCGATTCCCACAGAAGGGTCCGCGGATGAACCGCTGCCAACAACCCAATCTCAGGGACGCGATGGAGTGGCTACTGATGAGACAGAAATATCTTATTCAGAAGAGACTATAGAGACAAGTAAAAGGGAGGGTTTCACCCAAGCACCTTCTGACACATTAAAAAAAACTCCAGAACCTTCAGAGTTGAGGACTTTTGACAAAGAAAAACAGATAGCCACTGAAGATTTTGAGGGGTCCACTTCAACTGAAGACGAGAGCTCGGGACAAGATATATATCCTGCTGAGGGTGCAAAATATCCAACAACAGCTTCACCCCTCACTGTTTTCACTCAAAGCTTCACTGGTTCCTTAACCAGCACTGATCGTGAGGGATCCAGCACAGACCCCAATGCTATATCAATTTCTCAGAGAGTGGCAATCTCAGAAGAAAATACTACTCCGAACAAAGATACTCACAGCAAAGACAAAGAGACAATGAAGAGTCCTTTACAGGGGTCTGACACGGAAAACACTTTTAGTGAGGACATGAGCTCTGGTGATCAGCCAGATGAAGAGTTTTCAAAACAACCTGCTACCACTGTACCATCTCTTACCATTCAACAAAATCATGAAACCATCGTAGGTACAGATGATGATGAAGATGAACAGACAGTACCCGAAGGTTCGGCAGATGACACACCCCTGTTGACTTTCAGTTCTACTCAGATCATGTCCAATTTATCAGTGACCCCATCTCCCTCATCTGATCTGTCTAAAGAAATACATTCTTCGAAAGAATCAGATTTCACCCAAACAACACAGTCCGTACATAGACCAGAGGACACTACAGACTCGATACAGACTTTAGAGGAGAAGTTCCAGCAAATGCAGACTTCAGAGAACTCAAGTGACCCAAGTGTACAGACTTTAGAGGGCTTAGCAACAGCCCTAGAGGCTTCAACAGACTTAGTTCAGACTTTAGAAGAAACAACCAACTCCATGCAGATTTTAGGGGTGACTGCCCAGTCAGCAGAAACTTCAGAGGATGCAAGTGTCTCTTTGAAGACTTCAGAGGAGACGTCCCCATCAGTGCCGACTTTAGAGGGTTCAACAGTCTCAATACCGATTCCAGAGAAAACGTCCCGGTCAGAGCAGACTTTAGAAGACACAAATGACTCTCTGCAGACTTTAGAGGGTTCAGCAGACTCAATGCCGACTTTAGAGCAGATATCCCCATCAGTGCAGACTTCAGAAGAGATGTCCCCTTCAGTGCAGACTTTAGAGAAGATGTCCCTGTCTATGCAGACTTTAGTGGGTTCAAATGACTCAGTGCAGACTTTAAAGGACACAAGCATCACTGTGCAGCCTTCAGAGGAGACGTCCCCGTCGGTACAGACTTCGAAAGAGATGTCCCTGTCAGTGCAGACTTTAGAGGAGATGTCCCCGTCAATGCAGACTTTAGAGGGTTCAGCAGACTCAATGCAGACTTTAGAAGAGATGTCCTCGTCAATGCAGACTTTAGAAGAGATGTCCCCGTCAATGCAGACTTTTGTGGGTTCAAACGACTCAGTGCAGACCTTAAGGGACTCAAGCATCACTGTGCAGCCTTCAGAGGAGACGTCCCCATTAGTGCCGACTTTAGAGGGCTCAACAGTCTCAATACCGACTTTAGAGAAGACGTCCGGTTCTGAACAGACTTTAGAGGGCAAAAATGACTCTCTGCAGACTTTAGAGGGTTCAGCAGACTCAATGCCGACTTTAGAAGAGATGTCCCCGTCAATGCAGACTTTAGAAGAGAGGTCACCGTCAATGCAGACTTTAGAAGAGAGGTCACCGTCAATGCAGACTTTAGAAGAGAGGTCACCGTCAATGCAGACTTTAGAAGAGAGGTCACCGTCAATGCAGACATTTGAAGAGAGGTCACCGTCAATGCAGACTTTAGAGGAGATGTCCCCATCAATGCAGACTAAAGAGGACACGAAAGACTCAATGCAGATTTTAGAAGAAACAACTGGCTCTTTGAAGACATTAGAGGAGTCAATGCCCATTTTAGAACACACAAGCATCTTACTGCAGACTTTAGAAGAGACAACTGACTCAGTACAGATATTAGAGGAAAAATCTGAGAGTTTGCAGACTTTAGAGGGCACATCTCAGTCAATGTACACCTTAGATGGTACAACTGACTTAGTTCAGATTTTGGATGATAAAAGTGACTCAGTGCAGATTTCACAGGGTACAACAGAGGAAATGTTCCCGTCAGTGCACACTTTAAAGGGGATCACTGATGCTGATCATACTTCAGAGGAGACAAAGAAAGACATTTCTTCACATGATCACTCAACTGAGGAGCCTCCTGTTCCATCTACTCCAGTTTCCAATCGTCCCGTCACAGATGAGCCACATGTGCAAGAAACTCTTCAGGTGTTTGATGGAGAAGCAGGATCAGTTACAAAAGACATTCCCACAACTACTGCCACATTTTATGAAGATATTGATTATGAAACTGGAGCTGGTGCTTCATTCGTTGAGGGACAACCACAATCCAGAAGTGAGTTAACCACGACTGAACCAGAGTCCTGGACTGATGTCAACTACACCATCAGAAGCAGTGTCAATGATCTACAAGGTACAGTATCAAATCATTCATTATCATTTATGTCTTGAGTTTCTTGTCAAGTAAAGGTTTATCAACATAAAATGGTTTCTATTATAATGTCCAAATAGCATTTACAGAGTAATAGATGTGACTTTATTGTTTTAGATCATCAGATCTGCTCTGTCAATGTATGTGAGAATGGAGGAACTTGTTTTTCTCATGAAAGAGGATTCATTTGTGTCTGTGTGCCGGGATTCAGTGGTGAACACTGTGAAAATGGTGCGTCAACACATTTTTTTTCATAGTTTATTCATTATTTAGATTTTATTATAATTTTTGTTATTTATATGAACATGTTTTTAGAGTTTTGTGTGTTTTTTTTAATCTTATTTCTGCAGATATTGATGAATGCGAGTCAAACCCTTGCCTTAATGGAGCTACATGCATTGATGGGGAAAACTCTTTTGAATGTCTCTGTCTGCCCAGTTATTCTGGATCTCTCTGTGAGCAAGGTATGACTTTTATGTGGAATAAAGTGGATTTATATATGAATGTAGTTATCTGAATCTGTGATCAGGTTTGTAAGCAGTGGTTTTAAACATTTTACTGTTTGTTATTTTAATGTTTATTGCCCATGTGTTAGTCGTGATCCTCTGGAGGGTTTGGTGTGGTGTCAAGACGAAGACAATAGCTTAATGCCAAAAGTGCTCAAGATGTCTCTGAGTTCACTGTCTGATGTATTAATATTGTGTTCACACATGTTTTTAAAAAACCTCACATGACGGCGTGTCATTGGCTGGACAAATCTATATATTTAAATAGAGAGATGTCATTGATTGTCCATTTCTTCAATCACAGAGAAGAACTTTAAACATTGGAAGATCCAATCTATAATCTCTATTGTGTTTTCTATCATGACAAAAAGAGAACGTTTTTTGGTGATCCCGGTGCAGTGCTTGAGGAAAATAAAGTCCAGTCATTCTGTTGTAATGATGTTAGACAAGGCCGCTTCTCATTCTGATGTAAAACACATGACATGTTCATGCAAGGCTACGTCAAACACACAGAGACGGCACGGTTCATGAGCATGACGTCACATCTGGGATTTTATGGAAACCCCCGTACACCTGCATTCATGTTAGTCAGAGCTTTCTTTCTGTCAGGACTCTTAGTTTTTCCACCATGGAAATGGGAAGACGTATTTATGTAGACAAGCTTTGGAAAATTGCTTTTTGAAAAGTGGCTTTAACCTGCTCAAGATTGGACTCACAGTCTTGAAGATCAGTCTGGGCGGTGGTCCCCGAAATGGATTGGTTCCAGCTTCATCCCAAATATTGCTGCCATTAGTCAGCAGACACACACACACACACACACACACACACACACACACACACACACACACACACACACACACACACACGCACATTAATATCACCTCTTAGAACATCTGTTTTCTCAGGCTTTGTTTGCCAAACTTAGAAGATCAGCAGCATTGACAAGTTTCTGTGGTTCAGTTATCTTAAGTTTATAAGTTTGTTTCATTAATAAAAGTGTAATGGAACCCTCAGTGAAAGTTTCAGAAACATCATAAAGTTGTCTAAAGCTGAATCTTAATTGCCATTATCTGACAGAAACATCTCAACATTTTTACAATGTTTTATTGGGTCTTATTCATTATTAAATCATTTTTTCATGAAGATTTTAAGTGAACTTTGATGCTTTAGATTTTTAAAAGTTCATTTGATTATTCTCTAGTTGTTTTTCTTAAAAGTTAATGAGGCATTCATTTTCATGATAAGATCATTTGTAACTTTTATGATTCTAATTAATTTATATTTTTAAAATCCCACTCATATGTTTTAGTATGATCAGTGTACACATTTACATCAATTTATTCTTCAACTTATACACGATTCATCATTTTGGAGTAAAGATTTCTGATGAAGCTGTATGTAGTTCTATTTTTCTAGAAATGCTCCTGTAAGAGAAGATTCTTTTGGGTATTGTGAAGACTTTCTGTCTTCATTCAGCTGGGTTTTCTTTCCACATTCATTAGATGTCATTGTTTGCATTTAACTTTCCCGCTGAGCTCCCGAGTCTTCTGGGTTTTCAGTCCAAGCTAAATGTTGATGAGGATTATTGTGTGGTGTCACATAAAAAGTTCTTTCACTGGTTTAACCGTTTACTGCCGGATCTCAGAACAGACACGCTTCTGTGGATCCTTTATATTTTTCATCTCAATGACTCGATTAAGAGACAACGCAGCTATAGAATCAATCACAAGTTTCCATTACATGTTTATCACAGCTGTGAGTTGCAACTAAATGACTCAATCCAGAGTAAAACATGATGCATGACATTAGAAAATATGCACAGTAGAATGAGAAGACAACTGTTGTGGATATGAAAGTATGTTGTATATATATGTATGACATCAGATTTGATTTTGCTTGTTTTTCAGATGTACAGACGTGTGAATACGGCTGGCAGAAGTTTCAGAGTCACTGTTATAAATATTTTACACAGTCTCGCACGTGGGAATCTGCAGAGAGAGAGTGTCGGATACAGGGAGGACATCTCTCCAGCATTCTATCTCATGAAGAACTTATGTTTGTCAAACGTATGTGTCATGTTTGATGCATCAGATCCAGTAAGACTTCACTTCATGTTCCTCACGGTTAGATTTGTTTTGTAGGTTTGGCACATGACTATCAGTGGATTGGACTCAATGATAAAATGTTTGAAGGTGACTTCCGCTGGACCGATGGCAACCCGATGGTAAGACTCATGTTCACTGCATAGATGCTCATGTGCCGGGATTAAGAACTTACTTAAATGCACAATTCAATCAAAAATCTGTTATCCTTTATTCATCTGCAATTGACTCTTCTGTTTGGTGAAAATAAAGAAGATATTTTGAGTAATGTTTAAGCGGTTTTGGGTTCATACAGTGGAAGACAATAGGATTTAGTGTTTTTTTTAAAGTTCTTATTGTGTATTGGGCATGAAATTCTGTTTGGACTGAAATGTCTCTAAATAGCCAGCAGGATTATGGGTAAAAAGAGTCACAGATGAGCACACATTTATCTGTGTTGAGGTTTGAAAAGAAATGATTTAACATAGTGTATAGTGTGTGATGTGTTGTAGCTCCATGCATCAGTGTGTTCAGATCAGGGAAAGTCCCTGGCATCTGTGCCAGATATCTGCTGTTCTGTATGATCTCTGCACCCTCATGTGGACTCTTGATATACTGCACCAGTACTAATGTCCATCTCTATATGTTTTCTTCAGCAATTTGAGAACTGGAGACCGAGTCAGCCTGATAACTACTTCTCCACGGGTGAGGATTGTGTGGTGATGATATGGCATGAAAACGGCCAGTGGAACGATGTGCCGTGTAACTACCGCATGCCCTTCACCTGTAAGAAGGGAACAGGTGAGATGTCCTACTGATAAAGATGCTCTTAATGTCAATGGGAAGTATGTCAAATCTGTCTGTCTGGTGTCAGTTTCCTGCAGTCAGCCTCCGGTGGTGGAGAACGCACACATGTATGGCAGCTTTAAACCTCGATACGAAGTCAACTCGTTGGTGAGGTATCACTGCAAGAAAGGTTTCATTCAGAGACACGTGCCAACTATCAGATGCCAAGAGGACGGACTCTGGAACCAACCTAAAATCACATGCTTGAACCGTAAGTTTGACTCCATGTAGACTTCTGCATTTAATGCTTCTCTGTGTCTCAAGATAATGTTTGAAATGTCTTTGCTCCTCAGCGTCTGCTTACCAGAAGATGTACACACACAAACACCAGAACAACAACTTGAACAGTTTTGAGAAACACCACGATGAATTAACAGAGAGCAGTGAACGCTGGTCAATAAAAGACAACTTCAAACATTGATCTTTAAGCCTAGTTACAGAAACTTCTACACATTCAGTCCAAAGGGACAAAACCCAACCACGTGCCTGATGAATGTTTGATGTGAAAACCCTGAGAGACTGCAAACACATGCACGTACGCATTTGATTCTATGCAATTACAGTTGAAATCATCACGCATCATATCAACTTGGGTTTAATGTTATGGATATTAAGGAGGTAATGATCTTATAAAGTAAAAACAGCTGTGAATGGAGACTTTTTTAAAGAACTTTAACTTTTGCTAATGGAAAACTGTCTCTCAGATGTACTATAAACACAACGGTACACATACAATATCAACAAAACAGTTCAGTTTCAGAGAATACTAACACATGGGCTTCTCTAGTTTCTCATGAATGATGTGGACTGACACAGTTCTTCATCATCCTCTTCCTCACTGAATGATAACTGATCTATCATCATCATATTTACATATGGCTTTAAAATATATTGCCTTTTTATATGTGGTTTTGTGATATTTAACCATTTGTACCTTTTTTTAAAAATGAATGTCATGGTAAAATATGAATACTGTATGTGTGCTTGAATGTTAGCTGGACATGATTACTATTGCTATACATGAAGCCATAGAAGTTTAATTTATTGCTGAGAAAACATTTAACAATGACAACTGTGAGATTTTGAATAATAAAGCGATATTGGAATATTATGAACAGCTTTTGTGTTTTATGGCTAAAACGAAAAGAATTTAAGACATTCATCATTTAAGTCATTTACAGTCCTCATCTTATGACTTAATATGATAAAAAAACAGAGTCAAAGGCTTGAGCTTCTCGGTGGATCGTGGGATTGACAGCATCATGCTGGCGATGTTTCTCTGTTGTTAAGATGAAAGGTAAGACAATCCTGATAGAAAATAAAGAGAATCCACACGCTTATAAATAATGAATGTACAACATTCACTCCCACTGTATTATAATATTATATCATATATATATATACATTGATCTAATCATTACATGTACATGAATCAGGGATCTCTACTTTATGTGTAACATTACCGTTTATTCTCTGTGTTATTTTTAATCTATCTTTCGACAAGGCAGTTCCATAAAGTAAAAAAGTATTATTATTCAACAAAATGAGCTATAAATGAACAAACAAGGATGTTTATGTGACTGTATTTTATTTCTTTAAGGTCAACTGGTTTGTCCACATTTGCTAGGCTAAAATCATATCTTCAGTTATATTTAATAAACAGCATACACAGACTGAAAAGGTGCATTCAGCATTCGGTTCTAAAAGTGAATCTGAAATCTTGTAAACAAGGCACATGTACAGTCGCTCTAGTGAAAGCAAAATAACAGAACAAGTGTTTTGAATCACCTGTTGTGTTTTTAAAATCCATTTTCTGTTTTGACATTTTTTATTCTACAAGTTGCGTAAATTTCCTATAACATGAATAAAACATCTTTATCTTGTTTAGTTGTTTTTTTGCGCACTTTGGCAGTCTATTTAATTCTCAAAAGGTTTTCTGCATGAATGAAGCATGCTTGCTTAAATCTTTACGTTAACCTTTTCCTGCAAGGTCTAGAAATAAACTTTATTGTGCTGTTTTTCATTTTGTACGTAACACAACATCATGTTTGCTGATGTTTGTAAACCGTGACATGCATAGACTAAAACTACACCTCTGTGATGTGCTTCTATCTCTCTTTCTTTTTGTGTATGTCTATCTTTCTTTCTTTCTTTTATTTTATGTTTGGCACCTTTGAAGAAGGTAATGTTTTGTTATTTTCTTTTGTTTTATGATCATGTTGGTTGTAAAACAAAACAAATCAAGAAACATTTTCAAAGAACCAAAATGAACATACATGTATAAACAATACTCTACTTCTATAGTTTAATTGTCTGACTCAACATGGCTTTGTCCACAAAACTCAATTTTAAAAGTTTTAGATTTTAGAAAGTAATACAGTATAGCACCCCGTAAGAATGAGAAACAGAAAAAGGTTTTTATGATCCTGTTTAGAAAATTCCGATCATCTCACTGTTAATATGACATTTGATGATGTTAAATGAGAAACTGAAGGTAAGAGTTCATCCCTCAAACTACTGCATGCTAAACAGAAGAACACAGTGTGAATCTCGACTGTAATATCTCTGAGATAAATCGGCATTATTGATGTCTTATAGAGATTGTGAGGACCAGAGATCCTCCAGAACGTTTAGTTTTAAACAAATCTTCTGGATTACAGTATCTTGAGATTTTGTCACAGTTTAACACGCTTTTACTAACTCCTGGCAGCTTGACTCTCATTTCTTGAGTCTTAGGATCTCATTTCTGGCTCTTGTAGCAGTACACGCCATAGAGTTTCTGCTTCTTATCAGGGAATCCAGAGAAGCGTACGGCCGCTTCCGTGGGACTGCAGCGTCGGCGTGGACGTGAGATGGGATAGCGAACGCTTCCGTCTGCCAGCCAACCTGCGTCACAGCGATCGTATCCCAACAGCTTCCACGCAGCATACATCTGACCCACTTTAGCTATCTGAGCTCCATCTTTACTGCAGGCCTGAACCGCCTCATCGTAGGTGAGTTTGGAAGGGTGGATGAGATAGTAGAAACGTCCTGAGAAAAATCATGAGAGGCGGAGATTTTCAACATGACTGACCCCTCACTTACTTACATCATTATATTATTACCAATTTAAAGTCTTAGTTGTCATTGGTTAAGACCCAATGACAATAGCAATGATTTATAAAAAATGAAATGATAAAATTGGAACAATACGTATCAGGTCTTTCAAGGAACAAACCTTTAAAGAAAGAAGTGAAGCAGTAGACATCAAATCTTTCTTTTTGCTTATCACGCATCCCATAATTCCTCACGCCGGGGATGGTGTTTTTCCCTCCACATGGTTCTCTGGGTTTGGTGATGGGGTACTGAACAGATCCGTCACTGAGCCAGCCTGCATTACACCAGTCCAGACCGTCTCTCCAGGCGTCATACAGCTGTTCAAAAGATGCCACTATGGCGTCCTGATCTCTGCAAGCTTTCTCAGCATCATAGAAGTTCAGCTTGTAGCGACCCAGACCAGAAAAATAAGGGAAAAGAATGCCTGTGGGAAATGATCACATTTGAACTTCTTTAGGGTAGCGGTGCCATATATTATCACTGTCCTTGCGAAATCGCCGTTTATGTTTTGTAGAACTATATCTAACTATTAAAAACTGTAACAGTCTAAATAACTTTTCTAATCTCTAATTGGATAATGTTCTGTGCAATCTGAAAACTGAACAATGTTTTCGAATCATGTAAATGAAATAATGGGTGATGATATAACTTGCATCAGGATTTTACTGATAGTTCATAAACTGAAAATTGTTATACCACACAACACATCAGCCTGATGGGTCATTTCAGTTTTATTTTACCTTGAAGGTCCAGGGTCACAACTGTCGTATCATCTTCTAATCCATCGATGATTTCACACTTATATTTCCCATAGTCCTCCAGTGTGATGTCAGTGATGACGAGCGAGGCGTCATTCTCACCGTCATTCAGGAGGTGCACGCGGCCGTGGAAGGGACCATAGCTCTTTTTGTGGAAGCCCATGGCCACAAACACGTTGATCTCCTTCAGGTAGTCTGATGTAAGTTTTGTCCATTTAATTCTCAGTTTGGGGTTGAGGACGGATGAGGAGTCTCGTTTGAATTTACAAGGCAGTGTGGCATTGCCCCCACGCTGAGAAATGACTTTTGGTTGTGCTGTTTCAACTGTGAGCTGAGGTCCATTTTCTGAGAAAGAGAGAGAGAGAGAGAGAGAGAGAGAGAGAGAGAGAGAGAGAGAGAGAGAGAGAGAGAGAGACACCAGAGAGAGAGAGAGACCAGAGAGAGACCAGAGAGAGACCAGAGAGAGACCAGAGAGAGAGAGACCAGAGAGAGACCAGAGAGAGATCCAGAGAGAGAGAGAGACCAGAGAGAGAGAGAGAGAGAGAGAGAGACCAGAGAGAGACCAGAGAGAGATCCAGAGAGACCAGAGAGACCAGAGAGAGATCCAGAGAGACCAGAGAGAGAGAGAGACCAGAGAGAGAGAGAGAGAGAGAGAGACCAGAGAGAGACCAGAGAGAGATCCAGAGAGACCAGAGAGAGAGAGAGACCAGAGAGAGAGAGAGAGAGAGAGAGACCAGAGAGAGACCAGAGAGAGACCAGAGAGAGATCCAGAGAGACCAGAGAGAGAGAGAGAGAGACCAGAGAGAGAGAGAGAGAGAGAGAGAGAGAGAGACCAGAGAGAGAGACCAGAGAGAGAGAGACCAGAGAGAGAGACCAGAGAGATAGACAGAGAGAGAGAGAGAGAGAGAGAGAGAGACCAGAGAGAGAGAGAGAGACCAGAGAGAGAGACCAGAGAGAGATTTAATCCTGGTTAAGTTTCATCTCAGATAAAAGTGTTTCATATTTAAGATATTTTAAAATATTTTTTTATCAACAGAAAAACATTGCATTGCTTGTATTGGTTTGTGTCCAGTAACTGGAGGCTTTCGTAAGTAAACCAGCATGATCCTAATCTTGCTTGGCTTCAGATGGTTTGTTATAAAAAACATCAACTTTGTTTGAGAGAGGATAAATCGACTTTATTTTTTGGACAGAGAAACTTTATAAATGACTACTACTGACAAGTAAAGTTGATGATAATATTAAATGTAATATATATTCCATGCTGTGTTTAGTACATAATAAATTTAAAGTCAGAATATAAACAGAAATGAAAATTTGGATTTTGTTATCGTGTTCTGAAGCTCATCTGGTCTTTATTAGAGCTCTGGAGAGATGGGAAACATTAGAAACGTCTTTGACATCATGTTTACATAAATGTGTGAGGAAACAACTCTAAAACATTCTCAATAATCTACACCATTCAACATCATGTTCATGGCTAAAGGTTCTCTGTAGTGTTCAAATGTTCTGTAACAACATAAGAAATAAATCTAAATGTACTTGAAAGAAAAGAGGTTTTAGGAGACTAACATCTTATATCATGGTATAACAGCCCAGAATCACTCATAGTGACTTCATGGAATCAAGAAATCTGAAATTCTTCACTTAAAAATGAATTATCATTGACAACCATAGAAAATAATCCAATTTAGTAATAAAATAGTCATTAAAGGGTCCCCAGAACTGTTTGTTCAAAATATATTTCTTTGTGTTTAACTTAAGAAATAAAGAAATTCCTGCTTGAGAAATATGAGTTTTTATTCTTGGGTGAACAATGCCTTTAATGAACTTTATGTAAATTAAGCTCTTGTGTTTGACCAGATAAAGTTGAGTTTTAACCAGCGGATCATAAAGTAAGATGGTTATAGAATATTAATAGATTTACAGACAGTGACAATGCTTTCTACATTGTGAGTCTGAGAGAGTAAATATAAAAAGCTTCCAGTTATCAGTTCTTCTCTAGTTAAACTGTCTTGTGACGTAAGCCGACACCTCATGAGATAATCTCAATCATTATAGCTGAAGGGCAATCTCTCTCTCTCTCTCTCTCTCTCTCTCTCTCTCTCTCTCTCTCTCTCTCTCTCCTCCCTCTCTCTCTCTCTCTCTCTCTCTCTCTCTCTCTCTCTCTCTCTCTCTCTCTCTCCTCCCTCTCTCTCTCTCTCTCTCTCTCTCTCCTCCCTCTCTCTCTCTCTCTCCTCCCTCTCTCTCTCTCTCTCTCTCTCTCTCTCTCTCTCTCTCTCTCTCTCTCTCTCTCTCTCTCTCTGGTCTCTCTCTCTCTGGTCTCTCTCTCTCTGGTCTCTCTCTCTCTCTCTCTGGTCTCTCTCTCTCTGGTCTCTCTCTCTGGTCTCTCTCTCTCTGGTCTCTCTCTCTCTCTCTCTCTCTCTCTCTGGTCTCTCTCTCTCT
>JAWHQN010000154.1:5308398-5331211 GCA_033220385.1 Triplophysa yarkandensis | reverse complement strand
TTGGTCATTTGGAAGCTGTTTGAAGTGTTAGGTTGTGGAATATTGTGGTTAATACAGAAATTCTGTCTTTGGTAAATTTTGGTTAATCCCCTTTCATCTTGCTAAGCTGCTTTTGGGTTTGGTATTACTCAACACAACATTTTGTCAGAAGAGAGATTAAAGAAAAAGCAAAAACAGGATTTTCCAGAAAATATTCTCTTTACTTTGTTTATTGGTTGAACCCAACAACTTTTCTGTAACTTGAAAAACGTATTAGTCCTGACTCCACGATAACCCGATAATGACCTGTGTCCATCATTAAATGAATAGTGCTCACTAAAATGGTCAATTCTGCCATTAATTGTTCTGTTTGTGTGGTTGCGTGCTTTCCTTTGGCTCAGGGGTTAGATCATGGTGCTTACAACTCCGGAGACATCGGTTTGATCCCAGGGATTGCACATACTCAACATCAAAAATTGTAGTTGTGTACTGTTGCTTGAATAGAAAACATCTGCCAAATGCAATAGAGGAAACCTCTGTGTGACTCTTTAGTGCAACACAAAAGAAGATATTTCTAGAAATGTCCCTAGGGTTTTTGATCATACTCTGACATGAAAGCCAACCAGGTTCATTGTCGTTCTTTATAATATCTTCTATTGTGTTCTGCAGAAGAAAGAAAGTCGTTAAGGCATGACATAACATAAAAATGAATAAACAATTAGCTGTCAATTTTGGGTTAATTGTCTCTTTAATGAAGGCCACAAGACATTTTCAAGTTTGGAAAAGTCAAACCACTCTCATCAACGTGTCACATGATTTATGAATCCACGTGTCTAGAACAGATGCTTTGAGATGTTTATACACTTGAATATCTTACACTTAGACTTTTATCTAAATTTGTAAGTGTTATATATTGGAGCTTAACCAATTCAACAGGTATCCCCAAATGATCTTTTAATGTAGATTTAAATGTTGTTTCTATACGCCAAAAATCACGTAAAGCCCTTTGAACTTGAGGGTTTTTACATATAAAGGGAAGCCAAACTGATGACTCAAGTTTGTCCGACCCCGAGTCATGAGAGGTCAATGGGTTCAGTGACAAACTCATTCATTACACACAGATATATCGATCAAATCAATGATAATCGATGCTTTACATGATGAACTAAAACATTGTTTCATTTATTTTACTCTGTTGCTCTTATATAAATTCTCGTCCTCATATTTTTCCTCCCCATCATCCTTGATTTGTGCCGTGGGGGTAACAGTGGGAACAAAATGAGGTTGTGCATTCCTCAAGACATCACTGTGTTGAAAGATTTGTTTGTGAAGTTTAAAACGTGTCATTCACTCCTCAAATCACATCAGCGTTGACTTGAGTAATTCCCCCATCATCTCATCCTGCTGTCAATATACAGTGAGTTTACGTTCTGACACTGATTTATAGATCAGACCCGGATACCTCTGTGAGAACTCACTGACCCTCGCTCAAGTTTCTCCTGCACAAACAACTCAATGGCCTGGGAAAGGGTTAAGGGTCTTCCCTCTCTCTTATCTTACATTTACATTCAATGAGTTCATACCTGTACACCTTTAAATATATTTAAATATTTATTATAAATGACAACACTGGTCATTAGAGATGAGCGGATCATTTAAAATATGTTTTTTCTTTTTGTAATATGAACTTATAATATCTAATATTTAATATCTACAATGTTGGTATGGTGTTTAGGGTACACAATGACATAAATAAAAAACACCAGTCCCACTGGGAAACACCTAATACACTAATGTGGGTTTTGCTCGACTAACTGATGATATCCATGTCTCCTGGGTTTCTCAATGTTTTCTAAAATTAATAGCAATATCTTAAATTAATGATATGATCTAAAGCATGTCTCTCACTTTGGTCTGGAGAGGAAAGGGTTTTGACTGAACCAATAGATCAACGGGTGCAATCAATAACTGTTTTCAAAATCAGCGTGTCTTATTTGCATATAAGAGAGTAAACGTGTTTTGGACGGGATCTTTGGTGTTCATCTTGTGCCTGCATGTTCAAAGCATGCTTCACATTCAGAGCGTTTGTACACTGTGACAAATCTGAAGTACAGTATGTTCCAGAGGAAAATCATTACCACTCACATGTGGTCTTTAATACATTAAAAATGTATTAAAAAATGTTCAAAATGTTTATTACCAAGATGGAGTAAATGAAAAAAAAGTTAACAAGGCCAACACAAATAAATTGTTGAATTATACAATTCAAACTAGAAGTGAATGTGAGTCAGACTGTTATATGGAGAATAAGAGGGATGACAAACTGAAATTACAGTCGTTTGATCTTCTTTAAAGATTAGACATCGAAAATATAAATAGCAAACAATATGATATTAAAGTACAAAAAATGTATGTCAAAATAATACATTTAAGTGTATTAATTGTGTGGTTTACATAACATTTTAAATATGTCATCTCATTATTTTATGGTATGATCTTTGCACCAGTGACATTGAGTTTTATATTTTACTTTCACTTATAATTCACTTTGTACAAACAAATACAGTATGCCAAAACATAAACTACTTATAAGAGGTCCGCTATTACATTACAGATCATAAAAATCTGTACTTTTTATCAACTAACCTCATGAGATGCATTCTAGGATGCTAACAATATTAATAAAATAAACAAAGAACTGTACACGTATGAAATCATACAACGTGAACTGTACAAAATTTGTCCCGTCCCTAAACCAACCCTTCTCTTTTTTTTAGGACAAAATCCGATTGTACTAAAATGTGTTGGGCTGCATTACTACAAAAAAGCCACGACTTCAAACATTTATGAGCCATTGTGTATATTTTACTAAAAGACATTTTAATTTAACATTGTGTAATTATATACCCCCCTCCTTTTGATATTTCAATCCTGTATGATTTTATTTCTTCCGGAAAAATGAGATTTTGAAGAAAGGTGTTAGCCGAACATTAATGACACCAATGACATATTGTATGAACACAAAACCAATGCAAGTGCCAGCTCCTGTCATTCTTCAAAATATCTTCTTTTGTGTTCTTAGGAGTCATACAGGTTTAAAATATCGAGATGGTACGTAAATAATGACACAGTTTCACAATGTCATAGAGATGCCCACCAGCACCAGTGAACTGACTGACACACAGGTGTCCGCTGTGACCCCAATAGCTACTTAAATCCTCGGGTAAATTTGCTGAAGCTCTTGACCTTAGATACGGTGTCCTGCGCAGCTCACTAACCCTACCGAGGGTGCAGAGGCTTTGGGCACCAAGCAGAGGTGATGTGGCTCTTATCTTATCATGTTATGACACAGTCAACAGAAACAGAAGAGAATGTCACAGCCCATAAACACACAGATATACACTTAAATGAGCATAACTTACTGTATATATATACTGTTAATAGAACTTTGAATGATAAGTGTCAAATCAACTCACCCTTCATCTGATGTTTGAATCCTTATACAGAAATTCTGCGGGATTTAATGGTTATAATGGGACTTATAATGCTTTACTATGATGGTTTCTACTCGTGATGTGTTGGTGGGAGGTTTTGTGGAGAATAGAACGCTTAACTGGAATGAAACACAACACATAAATTCATTCTGTAAAGGTTTTAATGGTAAACAGATGATTCATGATTGAAGTAAAATTGAAAACTTAAAATTCTTTGGTAATTTTTTGGGGGTTTATTTAAGCAATCTATGCTAATATTTACCACAAAAAAGTTTAAACTAAGATTAAAGGTGGTAACTATTGCTTTACAAATAACTTTGTTAAGATTACAGTAACTGTAGTTAATCCCTTATAAATGAAAGGTTATTTTTCTTTAATAATTAATAATTAATTATTATTTATTTCATGTAATTACAAATATAGCGTGCTTGAGTTAGGATGTAAATGTGCATTTTTTTCAGGTCGTTATGAGATTGGTTACACTTGTGTTTTATGATGGGATATTTTTTTTAAACTACGATTTTAAATCTTTATTTAGCTTTTAATATGGACCTGGAAACAGCTTCCGTTCTGATTATTTGCACATTGTGTCACATGCGACTGTTTTAATGACAGGTTAGGTCATGGCAAAGGATTCATGACTCCTTGAGTTGATTCACTCAGGCCTACTCAACACAACGGTTTGTGAATTGTTGGTAGCGGTTGACACAGGGAGATATCTTTAAACTCAGAGACACAAACTGCTGCTGTGTGAAGATAAACATCCATATAAATCCATTTAACAGAACCTAAAATGAATTAAGGCCGTTCCTTGAAGATGAAGAACATCTTTACTGAATGAACTCAACACGCATCTTCAGAAGAAACATAAGAACTTAAGACACAGAAGAACACGTAAGAAACGTTAAAAAGTACACAAATGCAATTCTAACTACTAAAGATAGAAACAAGTTATTTTAATGACAAGAAAGTAAGCATCATCTTTTGAATTAAGATGTATTAATCTGCAACAGAAATAACATAGATATCACAGGTATGTTTGTAAGACGTCTGCTAAAGATCTGGAAAACATCATCTTAAAGTCATCTTCTAAATGTCTTAGCAAGAGCTGTTGTACATCTATTCCGAATCAAACATCTTCCAGATATCTTCCAGAGGTCGAAAGGACATCTGACACTAGACGTCTCAGAAATGTCTTTAAGATAAGCAAACAGTGTCTGTCGGATGTATGTGTGCTATCAGGGAAGACACACAGGAAGTAACTGTTGTTTACATGTCTTGGGTTTTAAAGAACTGATCCTCTGGTGTTGATGACGTTACTTGACCTGTCCGGCGTCCCCTTAAGAGAGATATGTGATGACGTCATCATCAGCTCTATTTATAATTCTTTCAGCACTGGACAGATGCAGGGAATATATTCCAGACACATGTCTTCCACATGCAGCCTTTACCTCTCAGCAAAGCCATCCAGTCGAAATGTTTTGGAAGAACTCCTGGCCATCACGATGGGCTCATGTGGTGTTATGTTCATGACAATCATAAACACTTGTTATAAGGACATGTAACTGTAGTCAACACTTACTGCTGGATTCACGTCATTCTGCTCGTGTCACGGAGTGATGTCCAGTATTTTGGAAAATGTTGGTGAAAAATCTGTGAATGTGTCTACACAGTATGATGGATAATAGATGTTTGGGATTTGATTAGTTCAATTTAATTAGTTTATTATTTTTTCAGAAAAGAACCCATGCTCATGTCTTGTACTGTTCTAGGATTTCAAACCTTATAAATAAACACTTTTAATATGACCATGAAGTAAAGTTCACCCAAAACTGAAAATTGTGTCCTCATTCGCTCACCCTCTTTTCTTTTCAACCTTTCTTTCTTCTGCAGAACACAACGAGAGAGGATATTGTGAAGAATGTTGGTTAGCAAACCGCAGTTGTACCCATTTCATTCAATTGTATGGACACAGAACCAATGCAGTGTGTGCCAGTTCCTGACATTCTTCAAAATATCTTCTTTTGTGTTTTGTAGAAGAAAGAAAGTCAAGGTTTAACATTTCAAGAGGGAAAGTTAGTGATGACAGAATTGTATAATTTATCTCATTCAGTCGATCCTTTCAGTGTTATTAATCTTAATGTATGTCGGTCTAATTTAATTTCTCTGAACAAACATTTGAGGCAATAAATTGTCGAAGAAATTCTGAGCTTTGTTTTTATTGAATGCGCTCTGGTCCCAGTCTCGGTTCGGTTCAGTTTTAGGATATTAAGCTTCAGAGTTTTGCATGTCCATGACGTTGTAGAAAGAAAAAGAATAAACATCACATATATAAATAAGTTGTCATAGAATATATGAAAAACTAAACTTTGATCAACTTTAATAAAACCACAGTTAATTTCAGTTCTTCCATGGAGCTTTAAGACATCTTACTTTAGGCCCTGTTGCATGGGAAATAACAGATTGATGTTGTATGCTTTATAAGCAAGCGAGCAGCTGTCGGACAACACATCGAAACGCAATGTTTTGACTTTTCATTTTACGATGTAGAACAGGACTCGTAGTACCTCTCAGACACATTCATAACATGGTTTCCATAGCAACGGTTAAACATATCTTCACTTTCCCCTCGTCTTTTATCAGACGCTTGCAAAACATGCTCGTAAATTCAGTCGAACTTAAGGAATGTAACGTCATTGAGAAATCCAATGCAAAACAACTGCTTCTGAAAAACAGGCCGAGACAGGTCACAGAGAGCATGGTTACCCCGAGTGCTTCTCTACCGCAGAGAACAGCCAGCGATTAAATCCCAGCTTGTTCCTTCAACCGGAGGCTGCACACAGGAAAAAGGCGGTTTGATGTTTGTAACCTCGATGACACGCGGTCACCGCTCAAAGAGCAAGCATTACAACATTTGTCCCAAGAGTCAGCGTGCCAAAGCCGAGCCGGTCTGTCCAAGAGCCCGGTGGGTTTAAGAGCGATGGTCTGGACTTTCCAACATCAGTTAGTTACGACCCAGATGGGTCAAGGCCGAGAGAGCTGAACGATATTCCTCAAGTGCGTCGAACCCGAGAAAAGGACATGACATACTTGTGGCGAGCGCTGGTGTGTAAATGTTCCCGACAGGACCCAAGAGTTCTGTTGTTTTGCTGGTCATTTTCATAGTTTTAACACGAGTCATTGTCAGTTACGGCAAGCGGGAAATTACTCGGTGCATGCTTTTGGTTTAAGGAATTTGAACGAAAACACTTAAAGGGAAAGTTTTCCAAAAATAACATTCTGTTATCATTCATTCTTCCTCAGTGGAACACAAAATGATATTTTAAGAAATTCGTAGGCAGTGTGTGCCAGTTACGTCTGATTATAATCATTCTTCAAAATATCTTCTTTAGTGTTCTGTTAAAGAAAGGAAGACATGAAAGATGATACAGGAATCCTCAGCTATTATAAAACGGTAGTATTAATAGAGCTAAACTTGTAACGATTTCTAAGAATTTGAAGATGATTCTCTGCTGGTGTCCTAGCAACCACATGGTACAGCTTAGCAACAGCATCCTTTGGAAAGACCTGGAGTAATGTGGCATTGAGTGTTATGAAGTAAATGCATGTATTTCATCAGCACTGGATGTTTTTGTGTTTGTGAGAGCATTCAGCGGTGGTTTGTTGTTGGGTTAAGACCAGAGTTTGGGTTCAAATGAGTGCCTGTGTTCTGATGGCTGAACACCAACAACTATACTTGTGAATCACCACCGGCTGCACCCCATGACTTACACCAGCATCTCTTCCTCTTTTATGACTCTGTTTATCCCATTTTAACATTCCTTTCGTCAAAGTGAATCATGTCACCAAACTCTTTATATTCCACTTCATGGTTAACCTTAAACCCTTAGACAAAAATGTTATGATACAGAGAAGTTATTACAAATGTTCAGCTGATTATTTAAATTATGATTACTAATGATAACCTTGTAACTAGTCCCTAGCATTGTTTTAGCTGGATAGCAACACCCAGGAAACGACCCAGAACACCGTAACAACAGCCTAGCAACCACTCAAGATTCTCATTAAATACTAATTGATATTAATTGACATAATCCAATATGGTCCCATTAACAGATTGATATAACAAATTGGACTGTAAATCAGTAAATCAGTCACTTAACAGGTATAAAACAATGTAGTTCTCTTTTTACTGGGATTAACAATAGTAAACTTATAATAATGATTGAAAGCGTCAGGTCAGATTCGTTTCAACACACATAGAGAAAAACACGTCACTTTCAAATGGTGTAAGAGGTCTTATGGATTCCAGCTTTAAAATATATATCTAAACCTTTATTAATAACATATAAGTATTCAAACAAATATGACTATGACTTTTAATAAGATATTAATTTTTGTACAGAGCTTATATGTGAATCTGTCTATAAATTTTTTTTGTGACTTTACATTTGAATTCTTCCTACGTCATGTAAAGAACCTTGTGTGAAAATACACCTATCGTGTCTTTAATATTAAGTCCATGACTGAAATGGTTATGAAATGAAATATTTGTTATATTTTGGTTTGTTTTTCCAGACTGATCCATATGTTAGTTAGCTTTGGTTTGGAGTGACGAGTGTATGAGATGATATCTGCTCTATAAGCTTGGAGATCATTAGGGTCATGTGTGTGAGTGAACTGTTCTCTCTTACATGTTAATGGCGTGTGTCTCTGTAATCAATGTGTTGTCGAGTTCATTGAGTCTTTCTGCTTCTGCTTGTGTTTCTTCTCCAACCTCTCGGTGAAACGACTCCTCAAGGTCTCGCTCGGCCTGGACTCTGGACACCTCATAGACTTTGTATCCATAAACTTGTTATGCTGAACGCTAGATGACAAATAAGTCAAGAGTCAACAGAGCCGTGTGTGGGATCTTTGCTTGCGTATTTCAATTACGTTCAAATTGATTCACGTCTCATATGGATGTTGGATGAATAAAGCTTAAGTCCAAAACTGTTTTTGAGTTCTCCGTGAAGTCTACATAGTAACTTGGGAAATAACTTGCTCCAAAAATTTGATTCGGAAATGTTGTAAATTCAGGAATTAATGTGCTTGCTAAAATAATTGTACGTTTTTTTTGCAAGCTTAATATCTTTTTAAAAGTTCTGGCTTGTTTCTTTCTCTTTTGTTCTTATTAGACAGATTGATCTGCATGTATTTCAGAACATTTTTGGACACATCTACAATGAAAGCAATATGGATTCATATATATTGATATTGATGTGGCAAAACTAATAAATTGGAATGTTTTAAATTATTATCATGTAAAATTTAGATTCAGATTTATAAAAAAAATCAATGTCAGTATTTGATTCTGGAAAACATGTACCAGCTTGTCTCAGGTCTGTCATGTGTGGTGTATTAAAGAAACCGTAGATATTACACAACATGATGGGTTTTAATGGTGGCCCTGGTGAACTCTGCTACACCTTCACATGATAAACAGACCCGGCAAGGGTGAGTCGTTGACATTTGCTTTGAGATAAACCCCACTGGAGGGCACGACGGGATTGTGTGCATCATCAAAGGTTTCGCTGCGGTGGGTCGAGGGGACTCAACTCATCCAAACATTCCCGTACGAGCGTTGGGGTATTATATCTGTCAACAGGAGCTGGTCAAATAAGTGTTAAGCACACAATGACTGGGATCTGGGGCAGCTTGTGTTTGGCAGCCGTGGGCTCTCGGTGTGCTCGTGTGCCCTACGATGTGGCACAAACTCAAGGTGAAAATGTGCATTGAGAACATGTGCAGACTGCTGGTTAAAGAGCCAAAGGGTCAAGGGTCACGTTGAAAGATGTTGAAGAAATAATGATCTTGTGATGAAGATGTGTTGGTGTAACAGCAGTGAGAGGCCAGCAGACAGCAGCACTTCTATAAGACCCGGCCGGTTTGCTTTGTGGAGAACATTCATTCATGCATTTCTTTGAATTATCTCGGTATTTTTTATTGAACATCAAAAGTCTGAGACTAAATTCTGTTTAGTTTAGTTTAGTACGTTTAGTTGAACTAGAATTTTATACATTTTAGTTACTATTGTGTACATTAAATACTTTTAACATAAAACATTTTAAACGCTTGTCAGACTCGGTCTCTATCTTTAAATTACTCCTAAAAACTCATCTTTTCCGGCTACACCTAACTCACTAACTCACTTCTTTTCTATCTACTCACTCTATCAAAAAAAAAAAAAAATACTTTGTAACTTCTCTCTCTGTGTAACTTGGTAACATTGTTGTAGCACTTGTTACCTATGTTGTATCGGCTATTTACCGCTCATTGTCTCCTCGACTATTGTAAGTCGCTTTGGATAAAAGCGTCTGCTAAATGACTAAATGTAAATGTAAATGTAAATGCTTCACTGTTTCGGTTTATATGATTAACTGTATATTAATTCTTCAATTTATAAGTGATCTTTGTCTTTTTAACAAGTGCTAACAGGATATTGGTATTTATCTGTATTTTAACTCGTATTTGTAACAGTGAATTATTAAAATAATAAAAATAGCATATTAAGTTAGTGATTGTTTTAGGAGTTATGGTCTGTTATTTAGAAGTTCAGAGTTTAAAGCTTTAGGGATAAAACAGTATATTATATTACAGTAATGTCAGTAGTGAAATAAACCATATTCTTTCAGTCTGGATCATTCCTGTGCACCCAATTATTATTATCAGATAAAAAGTTTGTATGTACCGCCTTTAGTTTTGTGTTTTTCCTGTAGAAATGTAGTTTCTCTGAAGACTCATGATGACAATCTTCTATTGCTTCATCCATTCATCTGAGAAACAGAATATGAGTGCTCGAATAATCGAATATCTGAAGGATTCTAGATGGGAGGAAATCTCAAGAATCTCAAGAACCTGTCAAGAGCATGTCAACGTTTCTTGAATAGAAGTATGAAGTGGGAAATTGAAGCACATTTTATCCTTTGTCATTATATTAATTATATTTGAAATATTTTCTCTTGATTTCGATGCAATATGATTTCTTTATGGGATCTTCATGAGTATCGTTAAGAAAGAGACCTCAAGGATGAAATAATTTATCTTTATTCTAATACAATAAGCCAGAAACAAATCAACAATAAAACCTTATATACAAATCATAGCAAAAGAGCAGGATGTGTGAAAAAGCACATGCAGGTCAGAGAACAACCGTACAGGTGATGTATGATCAGTCAACACAGTATATATAAACCTCAGAACAGAAATATACATCCATTATTAAACCAGAGCGAGAGAGAGAGAGAGAGAGAGAGAGAGAGAGAGAGAGAGAGAGAGAGAGAGATGAGAGAGAGAGAGAGAGAGAGAGAGAGAGAGAGAGAGAGAGAGAGAGACCAGAGAGAGCGAGAGAGAGAGAGAGAGAGAGAGAGAGAGAGAGAGAGAGACCAGAGAGAGAGAGAGAGAGAGAGAGAGAGAGAGAGAGAGAGAGAGAGAGCGAGAGAGAGAGAGATGGAAAGGTGATGTGATTGTCCTTGTGTCAGTAGCCATTGGATATGTTTGGTTGGGTTCTCTGTTGTACATCTCTTATAGTTGGTTCTAGATGAAATCATCAGCATGTACAGTACTTTGTATTCATTAAAAGATGTCTGGGGTTAGTTTTACAATACAACGGCATATAGCTTCCATTTTAAACATGAATTCATTCATTGGTTTATTTTGATGTACGGTGCAATATTCAATCATTTTAGTATATTATTCTTTATACTTTATAAACAACCAGTTACAATTAGTATAAGTTACACAAATGTCTCAGATGAATTGACTTCTTTCTCTTCGATTTAGTTCGGATTCCCATAACTCTTCAGGAAAAGTTTTTTTAAAAGTTGAATTCGTTTTTTTTGCAGTTTTTTTCTTTTTGTGATTGTGTCTCTCACCCATGTGATGTTGATCTACGCTTCAGAATGGAATATTCTCATACCGTTCTTATGACTGCTCTCTGCGAGGATACGCTGTACACTGCTCATACAGAAATATGGGAAACTGTAAACGTTCTGCCGTGAGAAACATATCAAACAGTAGTACACATCCCTGTTATTACACGACCACATTATGTGTGAGTGACAAACTTTAACTTGATATGACTTCTAACAAAAGATTCAAGGACAAGGACAGAAAGGAAAAGTCACGTCAAGCGCATTGCATCGCGGGATACACATCTCTCTAGTGTACACTGCATTCTCTGGCAAATGCAGGTGAAGCGCATCAATGTATAGAGAGGGTACACATCCTGCACACAGTACACAAACGGTGTACTAGTAATGATCAGTCGTATGTGAGTTTTCAGTGCAGTGCTGTGGGTAAAAGAAAATCAAAGAAAGCAAAGTCGTCTCAGGTGGAAAGTGATAAAGAGACAAAAACGTTTGTCTTGGATGGATATGAAGCAAACGTTTCCAGTAAAATCGTCGCTCCCTGCTGATTAGTCCTGCAGTTCTTGGCTCTGGTCATGTGATTGCTGTGTGTGAGACGCAGTGGGCGGCTGGAGTTTGGGGTGAGCAGATTCTGCTCTCTAGAGGTAATCCAACTCAAGTGCATGACTCAAGGCCTCCAGATCAGCCCTGCACGTCACCCTCCAGAAAGGCATGTTCTTCTGCACAACACAAGAAGATCATGAAACTCATCTTCACTCTTAAAAGACATTTATTTTAGATCAAATCATGTATGCGTTTGTCTGTTTACATTGACCTTGTGTGTTTCATGTTTCTATTCTATTCTATTCTATTCTATTCTATTCTATTCTATTCTATTCTATTCTATTCTATTCTATTGTATTCTATTGTATTCTATTGTATTCTATTCTATTCTATTCTATTGTATTCTATTCTATTCTATTGTATTCTATTCTATTCTATTCGATTCTATTCTATGCTATTCTATTCTATTCTATTCTATTCTATTCTATTCTATTCTATTCTATTGTATTCTATTCTATTCTATTCGATTCTATTCTATTCTATTCTATTCTATTCTATTCTATTCTATTCTATTGTATTCATGTTTTGTGTAACAGCAATCATAACACTTTCCACATTTTAATTAATACTTTTCCAGTAGAGTTGTGAAGATGTTGTATATATTCCATTTAAGAACAACTTATGTGACATATTTAGATTTACAAATATTATTTTGTTATTTAACATCAAACGTTCTTCCTTCTTGTTGTTTTATGTCATTTATTAATTCATTTTTGTATTACTAACTGAAAGTCACAACACAAAATGTTTTGTTTATTAAAAAAAAAGTAATACAATATATGTAACATAGACTTTCATGACGGAGGTCCTAAAAGCACCTCAAACGTTTTTTGTTTCATTGGTTAGGATTAAAACGATCTCAACAATTTTAACTATTCTTTGTTCTTTGATTTTACCTTCTTTGCGACCGTCTCCTCCTCTACACCGTCTCCTACCACCACATACACAGCTCGCCGACCGAACCTCTGGGTCACCCTCTCGAAACAGCTTTCTTTACCTGTAAGATTTAAAATAGAAATGTGAGTTGAGTTTTGACCAAGTTTAAGAGAAATTGAGTGACTGTAGAGACAGCAGACCTGTTTTAGTGGCACTGTAAATGTTCTCGATGGGAAACGCTGCTCCAAGACCATAGAGAAGAACTTTAGAGAGCGCTGGAATGAGTTGTGTGGTGGTGACCATCACATTTACACAGTTTGGTCTGAGGAATAAATATTTATTTTATAAAATACATTTTTATTTCTCCATACAGGTTTGAAATGATAAGGTGGTGTAGAAACTGCTTTTTGAACGGAGGAAAAGAATATCTAATATCTGGAAAAACAAACAAACAAACAAGGAGCTTTTCCTTTATGATATAAAGAAGGAACAGTAGAACAGTTGAAGGAAATATCTTGGCAAATCAAGAGATGTCAATCAAATTGACAGTATCATCAATCTGTCAAAAAAAAGATGACACATTTGCCAAATCCATCTCATCTGAATGACACAAAACTGTTGAAACTTTCTGTATCACAAGTCTTTTGTTAAAGAAATATTCTCGGTTAAATCAAGAACTTTGCAAACAAACTTACAAACAAACAAAAAGAAATCACTTACAAACAAACAAATAAAAAATGTGTGTATTTAAACCCAATGGCAAGACGTCTCTGTTAGACTGAAATTTGAATTGCATTATTATAATCTGAGTCAGTATTTTGATTGCTCACGTTGTGTTCTTGCATTCCCCTAATTTGATTTGTGATAGTTAGTCTACATACACAACTCCCAAATGTTTTTGATTGATGTGCCTACAGGGTTTTTCCTAACGTTTTTAAAATTGTAATGCCCCTGAAAGTGCATAACCTCGTTTGGTGCCATCTTTCCTCATTGGCACACATGGCACCATTGTGCTCTTAAAACAGCTCTGAAATACGTAGATATTGTTTAGGTAAAATATAAAATGTACTATATTGAAAATTTGCTATTTTTGTTCCAGAATTTTATAAATAAATTGAATCTGGTTTACTTTAAAGGCTTCTGTACAGATGTCTCACCTGGAGTTTATAAGAGCGAGAGCCTTTAGTGCCTGTGTGAGCCACAGATCCGTCAGAACCTCCATTTCACGTCTCAACTGTAACCATTCCTCTCGTTTCGGACTGCCCAACAAACCTACGGCACACAAACAACATCACATCTCAGTTATTTCTCCTGGACATCAATGAAAATAAATGGAAACTTTTCCTTTAGTCTCACAAATGGGTCCATTACAGATTCAGAAGAGATCTCAACAATGTCTCAAACAGAACTATGATTTGTCAAGTCTGTAATCAAAAGTTATGTAAGATTTAATATGAATTCAAACATTCCCTATTTATTTATTATTCCCCTCATTCAATCTACATTTATTTACTCTTCAGTCCTTATAAGTGTTTTCAGAAGACTAATAAATGAAATAAAGGTGCTGCGTTCTCCACTCACCTCCTACATTATTCTTGTATGTGTTGTAGATCTCCTTGACCCGTCGGTAACGGAAGGCGAGTTTCCTCATCCAGTCAACCCCTCCATGAACACCGGAGCCCAAACAGAGCGTGCCACCACCTGCCGGGCTCTGGAAGCCATCTGTGCCAAAGTTATAAGTACTGCGAGTACAGACACATACAGACGTATTCAAAACCAATGCACGGCCATGACATTAATATTACTGTTGACACGCTCTTAAAATGTGATTAATGTCCATCATAAAAGTATGGAACCGGCTGTCATCATGTGATGATGCTGAAACTTTCTTGTCTTAGAAAAAATATTGCCAGCATTCATAAATAATGTTGAATCGTTCATTGTTCGTTGCCCTGTTCTTTTAATATTTCTGTTGACATAAAAAAGCCTGAGTAATATCCATCATAAAAAATGTGAAATGGGAGCAAGTGCTTAAGTTAAAATTACGAGACAAAACCAAATGTTTATTGCTGGATATCATTCTAAAGATCTCTTTACAGCATATAATGTTGGCTTTATTAAAAACACTGATGTTCTTTGCTAGACGCATTAAGTCATACTGTACCTCAAGTCCTGCCCATTGTCATCCGAGGCCACATCATCGATGTGAACCTGGTCACATTCCTGGGAAATGAAAGGAAAGCAGATATGTTAGAGATGGATCTGTTACAGCCGGGCATGTGCTGATGTACTGTGTAAAGGCAGGTTCACCCTCCGCTCAGCCTCGGGGGAATGGCACAGAGAGAGAGAGAGAGAAATATAAAAAAAGCCTGACAACAAAAAAGGCAAGAATAGACTGCTAAGAAGCAAGACGTCCTGGCGCCTTTAAAGCTGGAGGGAAAGAAAAATAGGAAGACTGCAGACGGCACAACATGTAAACCTGATACCGGACGCTAATGAACGCCACACATTAACTTTACGCCCGCTTTTATCTTGGCTGGGTTTGCCTTTACCGCTGCCAAAATACTGTAATTGATGTGTCCTATTTATAAGAATAACATCTGGTCTTTAGTGGAGATGATGATGTCGTCCCTTTGTCCAAAAGTTGTTTTAGCAAAGCTTTTAGACACACGTTTTAAATTGGATAATAAACGTGATGTTTAAACTGAATTACGCTCATCAATGGAAAACAATTACCCAGACTTGCAGATTTTTGACATGATCTTCGCACAAGCTCGGTCTTATATCAGTCATGAGAAGGATCTCCACCACATATCAACCGTCTCGACCGATTCTAAGTCAACATATCTAACTCAACGATGTTTACTTTCCTCATACATGTTCCTGCTCAGCGTGTTGGTTTTAGTAATCTTTCATCAAAACACAACAACACGGGACGAGCCATGTTGTCTGGGATATTAAAAGTCATTCTTATAATGTGTGGATAAAAGATTCATTAACACAATAGTGTATTATCAGGAAAACATGTTTTAATTTGTATTAATGTTATTCGTAACATGGGGTTGCTTCCGTATAGTCTAATGCCAGCTTTTTATTTCTGGGGATTGTAATTTAGCTTCAGTTTTGAGTTTTGAGTTGTAAAGATTATCTTAATAGACTTTCGCTGATCACAGGTTTTCTTGTACAGTTCCGGGTTAAGGGCTGTGAAACGATTCATCATTTAATTAATTGATTTATTAATTGCATCCACATTACAAGTTTGTGTTTATATAATAATGTCTGTGTGCTGTACATATTTATTTTGTATTCATAAACACATACACTTATGTATAATAATGAAATATTTCAATATTATCCTAAAATATTTCGAATTATGTATATACATTTACCACGTTTTCAATATATATATACACTTTATTTTTTTTAGGGCAATGGTTAACATCTATATTTTATAACTTGATCCCATTTTAATATTATTATTTAAAAGTGTTTTAAATTATTTAAAAATAATTCAAACAAATGAATTATTGAAGTAATGTATGAAAAATTGTTCGTGAAATTTTTCTAAAGTGTATCCATTATGAAGTCAAATGGACACATATCCGTATTATGTAAACAGAAACTTTTCTTCTGAATGTGTGTAATCGTTTGTTTGTGAATCTTCTACTATAGTGATATGAGAAACATGTATATCCTGAATTGTTCTACTCACGGCTCTAGCACAATTAATTGTTCATGTCATGTCAGTGTTGCTGATTAATTAAAGCACAAATGTGCAAATTAAGCTGTCAATCACATGCGTGTCTCTAAATCACTGTCAGAGCGTTCGAATAGAAAACACCAGCATTTGTGAGAGGTGGTTCCAGAGAAAACCTGCTGGTGTAATAATATTGTGTTTGCTCTCCTCCCCTGAGCTGCTGTTCCACCCCGGGACAAATTTTCTTTTCAGCGTGGGCCACACACCCATAATTAAAACCTCAAATGTTGTCAGGCCTTCTGCACCTCATTGAAAGAATCTAATCCTCTGTTTCTTCACACACAGGTCAAACCAAGGTCCCTGCACACAATGACTTGTCGTTTATTGTCGGCATTGGATCTGAGCGTTACCCGAACGTGAATCTGTGTAAGACAAAGCGGAATTTATTCTTACTTCCAGGTCGTTGAAAAAGAGACGCGAGTCGGCCAAGTTGAAGATCATCTCTTCCATCCACAGCCCAAGAGAGACGGCTTTGGCAGAGTCCTGCAACAGAAGAACAACAAGTCCATTTAGTTCATACCTGTTCACATGATTGACAGACGATGAATTCATTATCTGAGCGGTACGACAGGTTTGTGTTCGGCTGGAATGTGAATCTCATGGCCGGTCACAGTGTGTGGAAGTGCATTTCTAAACTCTTTTCTTGTTTTCTCAGAAAGGTTTACGGTGGAATCATGAGTTCATTCACGCGTGTTCTGATGATTCAGGTGTCAGGTCGAGGTTAACGTCAGATTAACTCTCATCCGTCTCCTCCTCTAACGCACATCATTGGAGGGGGTTTTCTTGCTTTTATTAAGATAATTACACATAACCTTCAAATACAGAACATATGACAACTGTCACACAATTACTACGGCCGCACAAACTTGCTGTTGTTCATTAAGTAAATAATTGAAAGGTTTTCAGTTAAAGTTGAGCTGATACTAGTCATCAGAATATTTGGAGTTGGGTTTTTACAAAGAATGGTTAGATTATTATCATGTGTATTTCATTTCAAGTGTCAGTTTTACTCCTCCTCTTGAGTCATTTCAAACCTGTATGACTTTCTGTCTTCTGCAACAACAACAAAAGAAGATATTTTGAAGAATGTGAGTTCTTCTTGCAACATCCTTCACTTGCATTAGCTTTTTGAGAGCATACAATACAAATAAACTGTTAAGTTACCAACATTTTTCAAAATATTTACTAATGTCTCCTGCAGATTTTTCATATATCATAAGGTTATCACACAAAGTGCTAAATAATGTGTGATAGTGTTCGACAAACAAATAATTCTTTTTGAAATGTTTGAAATTGTTTGTAGAGAGTTAAATGCAAATTACATTGAGAATGGGTTTGAGGATGAAGAGATAACAGAACTGTGTGTTGTGTGACAGTGATGTATGTTTTTCTCAGTTGAAGGGATAATCTGTCTCTGAAAACATAGCCTCAGGTCGAAATTCACACACTAAAGTATGTTCCTATACATATTGTCCAATGATAAATGAGGGAGAAACCCTGACACAGCTTTTGAAAAACAGAAGTAACAGCCGTCTTTCAACACCCACAGTTGTTTTCTGTTGAGTAAGTCGGGTTTTGGTTAAATCCAAGTACAACCCAATCTAGTTGTTTACAGTAATTTGTCTGTTAACAACCAATTTAAAGAAGAATTCCTTGTTATGTGTTGTATTTTGTTTGCTCTCTGCCATGGATTTCTGCTGGAATAATACATTGTTACAGATTATTCTTCATGTATGTTCACTTAAAATAAGACACATTGGTTGGGCTAACACTTATTCAGTCTTCAGAAAGAAAAGTTGAAGTGCTTCACACTCAAGATTTCTTCTTAGAAACTGCAAGGGATCTTGGATATTCCATATAGTTTAAGCGCCAAGATAAAGAAACATGTCAATTGTTTCCATTAACTGCTGGAGAACTTTATTAGATGCTTCATCACTCATTCTAGCATCAGCTGATCACGTTACCTGAAAACTGTAGTTGTGAAATCCTTTTTCTCTGTTAAAGAGTTCAAACTGTATTAAACATCGCTTGTTCTATACTGTTGTTCTTACAGACGGTCAGAACATCTAAGCAGTTGCAGAGCTGCGATCTGGCAACCCATTTCAAACTGGTAATCAGGTAATCATCATTTGGAAGTTTTCTTTAGGTATTTTTTTATGGAAATTAAGATTAAGATCAAATTGTTTTGGGAGGGCAGCAGTTAAATTTAATTTTCTAGAAAAAAAGATAAACATTTAATGAATTTAATGAATATTATAAGTTAGCAGACGTCAAATACTTATTTTAAATATATGTTTTTTGAAGCATTTGTGTGAAAACAGGTTGGTACCTTGCCGAAGCGTGTGGAAAATGTCCCGGTAAGCAGCGAGTGGAAAATGATGATGGTCTCATCCAGGTCCCAAATAAACACTCTCTGCACACACACACACACACACACGAACACACACTTCATGAGCATAGATGCAATCTTAAAAATGCTGACTTGTTAAACATTGTATTTACACCAAAACATTATGATCTCAATCTTGTGTTTATGATTGTAAACTCTGAGCATTTCACACGTGATAGATGACCAATCAGAGCTCGGCTCTTTATCTTATATCATACTATAGACAGCATATTTACGTTTCTCCATGGGTACCCTTGATTTCAAAGAAATATGTAAGCGTTTTGCATGTTGTATGACCCTACCAAGCCCAAACTAGACGTCAGTTTGTTCTCAAACAATTTATGATAATGTATTAATGTATTTAACATTGATAAGCAGTGTACTGTTCCTTTAAAAGCGTCTTCCGTTTCTCCGGGTTTTAAATTGCGTTGTTGCCAGACATGATTGGAAAACGGGTCTGTTGGATGTGAAAGTAAATCCCTGCGGTACGGGCCAGAGGAATGTTAATGAAAGATATTGTGTAAGGAACACCATGAAAGCCGCATCTGTACCTCAATGTCAGAGTCCAGAGGGGGTGTGGGGTCATTGGCCCGCTTCCGGCCTCTAAGCTTCCCATCGGAGCTGCGGCGAGCAGGAGTGCTGTCCTGATCCTTTCCTGGAGTCAGAGGACTCGTGGGAGCGTGGTACTCTCCTGTTAGACACACACGTGATGACACGTCTAATATATACCGTAGAGACGAACAGTCTATGAAATATTTCGTAAATGCATCGTTTTGTTTAAGTAATACTGAATATATAAAGACATTTCCTTGATATTCAAATACATCGCACTTGTCATATATATATATATATATATATATAAACTCAACTGTGCCAAAGCAAATATTCAAATATTCTTATTTGATCTACAATGACTTACAGGCCATTCAACACAATGCTCTACTGACTGAACTGTAAGAAACATGTTTAATATTTGAAAATATTATATTACATTCACCAATTCTGTAAAATAATAGTAAATACTACGAATGAGATCTTTTTCATATCTTGTTAATATGAGATCTCTATATTATCTTCTGTATGTTTTTTCTCCAAGACATCAGGGAGATTAAATTGAAAGCAAGTTAAATTTTGTTTAAGTCTCATCTGTGTCTCAAATGTCTCCATTGAGGTTTCAGAAGAGATCTAAACATTTTTTCAGATTTAAGCTCAGATTTGTCAAGTCTGCATTCAAAATTCAATATAATTGAAGACCTCAATATGAACATAAACATTTATTTAACTCGGTAGCATTGTTGTAGCACTTGTTCACCTATTGTTGTATCGGCTATTTATCGCTTCATTGTCTCCTCGACTATTGTAAGTCGCTTTGGATAAAAGCGTCTGCTAAATGACTAAATGTAAATTTATTAAATTTACTGAAATCCAGATGAGTTAGCCTGCTCAATTTTACACAAAAATAAACTTTTAGTTCATGGAGAGACATCTGAGACCTGAATGAGACACAACTGAGAAAGTGTGAGCTGTGAAAGAGAAGATTACCTGTATGTGAGTCGGGGCTGTGATTGGTGGATACAGCAGGATGATCTGTGTGTTGATAGGGTATGGCTGTGGTTATGGCTGATGATGGGATGTTGCTGGTTGTGAGGTATGGGCTGTTGTAGTGTGTGTTGTAATACGGTGAATATTGACTTTGACTGTAGCTTGAATATGCTGAGAAGTCCTGTGGAGCAATAAGGAACATGAATGAATGAATGAATGAATGAATGAATGAATGAATGGATGGATGAATGAATGAATGAATGGATGGATGGATGGATGGATGGATGGATGGATGAATGAATGAATGGATGGATGGATGGATGGATGGATGGATGAATGAATGGATGGATGAATGAATGGATGGATGAATGAATGAATGAATGAATGAATGAATGAATGGATGGATGAATGAATGAATGAATGAATGAATGAATGAATGGATGGATGAATGGATGAATGAATGAATGAATGAATGAATGGATGGATGGATGAATGAATGAATGAATGAATGAATGGATGAATGGATGAATGGATGAATGGATGGATGGATAGATGGATGACTGAATGGTTGAAGGGTTGAAGGGTTCTTCACAGTGATGTCCATAAAGGAAGATCAACCACTTTTGCATTCAGTCAAATGTTTTTGAAGAATAGTCTCTGACTTACTTTTTTAACCTAAACTTGTTAAACAAAAAGGTTCTTCAGATGTTAAAGGTTCTTTATGGAAATGCTTGACTATTTGGACTCATTGACTCTTCCAGATTCCATGCTACATTAAGAGTTTGATATATTTAAATAAACAATATTTTAAGTGTTTTTATTTAAAATAATGCGGTACTGTTTTGCATATCAGATAAAACGTCTGGTCTCCTGGTTTGTTACTTTATCCTAATGTGACCTACCTGCTGTGCAGGACTGAATGGCGTTGATCCAGTGATCCCGTTTGTGCCCTGGAAAATTCCAGAAGAAATGCTGCCGCCTGGAAAAGAAGCAGATAGCTAGTTTTAAGAGAAGTGACTGTGGTGAAGTCTGGGCCTTGCGCATTCACTGGCAGATCGGCTCCAACACAAACACAGATCTGTGGAAGGACTCGAGGACGGCTGTTGAAATATAGACACATTTAAAGCGCTCGAAGAAACTCGCTTGATTTATGACTGAGGAAACAATTCAGGTGAGAAAGGGCAACGTCAAGTCCAGAGCCAATCCAACTAGAAATCTCTTTTTTCAGGCCCACGTCGAGGTCCGGCTCTCCTTCCCCGTCTCTTTCCCTTCAAACTCTGTTTTTTTGTTATAGATAAATGATGCTGTCAAATAGAAAGAAATCTCACAGGAAGAAAACCCAAAAATCTTCAAAGTAAGAAACGGCCGTAGAGAACGCCGAGGCCATGTTTCTGATTTTCTCCACGGCGGTGAAACGCGAGGACCTTTGGCACCCGGAGACGGGTTATTTATTTCATGCTACAGCGGGTCTCCTGTTGGAATTCGCCAATAAATCAAACGAGACCGGCGAGATACGGCGCAAGATGCGGTCGGCGCGTTTTCCCAGACCCATTAGAAATCCATCCGTTTCACGAGCAGACAATTTTACAGTAAGTGATGTCTTAAGACGCCTAGAAATGACAGTAAATCACGCTAATGAAGAGTGTGGCCAAAAACTCACCAATCAGACCAATTATACAGAAAATAAATATTGTTGTGTGATCTTTAAATAAAACGGATTTTATTAAAATACTCAACGTCTGTTGCTCAGCTCTAGCAAGGATTTTTTTGCCTGATTGTTCATAAAAGCCTTTTAATAGTTCACGTTTTGAAATTTATGGTGAACTGTCCCTTTAAAGAAGAAAGCGTGCCTAACACAACTTCACCTTTGACCTTGACAGGGAACGGTCAATTTCACACTGCTGTGGTAAAATCAAGAGCATGGGGTTAGAAGTGGACGGCGGGCGATTGAGGGGGGGCGTGTGACTGCTCAATCCCTCCCACCGAAAGGGCTTGTCCAATGGCCGGCGTGTTCCAAAGGGGAGCAGAGAAAGGTTCTGACCCCCTGCGAGAGGAGAGAGAGACGCCTGACGCCAGAACCCCAGACCGCGGATAATAGGGAACAGGTGTGTATGTGTGTGTGCGTGTTGGGGGGCATTGACCGTAGACAGCGGCTGAAACTCTGTGTGTGAGGGACTGACTTCATCATACCCAACCGAACAAATGGAGCAATGATTTCAAAAGTTTTGTCACGGTAAAAAAAGGGATCATGTGTGATGTATTAAAT
>JAWHQN010000154.1:5295898-5303398 GCA_033220385.1 Triplophysa yarkandensis | reverse complement strand
TATCTTTGGGTATATTTCTTCATTCTCCTGTGTCTGATCTGTTTGGCGATGGGACAGAACCGACAAACTTAACCTTCAATAAACAAAATAAAGTCTTTATAATATTTTATCTTTTAAAATATTTATAACATATATAATATTGTCTTTATAAAATATAGAAACAGTGTGTTATCAGAATGAACATTTACAAAAAACTGTTGCTTAAAAGTATATTTATTATATAATTTTGTGATATTTTATTCTTCTATTTCTTTTAGTTCAGTGTGTTTGACAGTAGGTCAGTATATGAATATGAATTTTTTTCAAGTAAGTTTGTATTTTATTTTGCTTGTGAAAATCATGTGATATACTTCATTTCATTAGCAAACGCAAACACACACGCACACACACACACACACACACGCACACACACACACACACACACACACACAGCTCAACTGAGGCTGCTTGCCGTTGGGGTCGTGCAGACGCTCATAAATAAAGACGGCCGGTCACACGCGTCTGCCCTTTACTTCACTAATGGATAGATGGGGGGTATAAGAGTCTAATAATGACCCCATGAGATTTAACTGAGATTATCTCTCTGTCCACAGATTTCATCAATACCACAGCACAGAAATCTTATCATTCATAAAAAAACAGTTATTGCTCAGATATTGCTATTTTATAACTCATAACATTTTTTTGAGCTTTTCACACATTTTATAAATACGAGAGCACAGCATGATAAACCTTAAAGCTGATATAAAAAAACCTATTGCTCAACTGTTGCTCTTTTAATACTCAGGGAGTTTGATTAAGTTCTTACTTGTGTGTAAGTTCATATAATTATTGAAAAACTAAAAGAGTATATCAACAAATGTTTGATTTCGTTTTGAGATCTTTATTAATAAATATCTTTTCATTGCAAACTTGACAAATCTGAGCTCAGTTTGAGACATTGTTAAGATCACTTCTGAAACTCTAATGAAGACATTTATGGAGAGATGAGAAATAAATGAGACTCAATTGGGACTTTTTTAAAATCTCATTGACATCTCGAAAAACTAATGTTAAATAGATCTGTCATTGTTCTTACAAAGTTGAGTTGTGTTGAGACAAACATGAGAAATGAATGAAAAGCATTCAGAAGTAAAGTCTCATCTCTGACACTAGACTATCAGTTTTCAATCCTCAAGACAGACTTTTAATTTATTGTCTAGTGTTATTAAAAAGGCCGGCTTGAGTTTGACGGTGTGTTCATGGCCACCGTGTGTGTGTAACACAAATCGGCTAACATGGTGGGCTCTACTTTCCACATGACAGCCTCTGAGAAGAGAAGGCCACCTTTAATGCCAGCTTGTATTGAAGAGCCCCAGACTTATGTGTAATCCACCCTCTTCATTCAGATATTTGTCCCATCAGATCCCAAGTTCTCCATCCTCCCCATCCCCCAGAGCTTCTATCAGCAGCCTCCAGGACCGCCGGACCCTTCACCCCTGGAGCCGTGCCCTGAGACGCAGGTCATGAACGGGGACAGCTGGTGGACCTCCCAGAAGTCATCATCATTGAGATGTTCACTCAGACAGAACTCAGGTAACACATCTGCTACGTCTAGATCTTCATCTTCACTGCATCTAATGGCAACTCATACCTATTTCTAATGGTTACTCAGTTCTATAAATGTATTATCCCATTCAGGGGACACATTTTATTGTCTAATAATATGAACTAAAGTACGCCATAGATACGAAATATTTTTAAAGCCATAAGCCTTTTTATCATATTTGATAGTAAGACGGATTCACTTCATCTTCTGTTATCAGTAAAAGTCACAAAAGTTTTCATTTGTGTATAAAAGAAAGCTGAGAAAATCATCCCTTCGACTGGATTTGCGTGTGTAAACCTGCTTGAGGATAATTATGATCAATAACTTAATTAATTGAATTTAGTGTGCAGTTAAAAATCCTTTTATTATTATTATTATTATAAGACATTAACATTTTGCCTAAGAGCAGGTTGATCTGTATTTATAATTTTATTTTATTTATTAAATGATCATGTAATGATGTGTAATGTGTTTGTTTGAGAGTGCCGTCATAAATGTATAGCATGAATCTACTGTCAGATATTGTATAATAGCATCTGTCAAAAGCATAAATGTCAATGTCAGGTTCGAGATTATTCCAAATGAAATAATGTGTTTAAGTTCAATTCATTAATAAAGTATTTAATGGGGTAGGTGGATTTAAGCAAAATAAAATGAATAAAAAAATGTCCTGTTGTAATTACCTTTTTATTGCTGTGATATTACATTATTATCAGTGGTAATACTGGCTTCAGCTCACACCTGTGTATCTGTGTGCATCTGCATGTGTGTGTGTGTTTGTTATGTTAGATGTTTATTTAAATGTAAAAATGTGGTATTAAATAAGTACATTTGGTAAGTATTTGGTAATTGCATAAAGTTAGTAAAGTATGAATGTAAATATGTCTATGGATAGTCTCTAACAATGTATAAAAACCTAACATGTGTGCGTTTGTGTTGGTGTGTGTGTGTGTGTGTGTGTGTGTGTGTGTGTGTGTGTGTGTGTGTGTGTGTGTGTTAAGGGTGAAGAAAAGCTAAAGAAGCAGCTGCTGTGTGGTGAAAGAATGAGACTATAGAGAAGGGGAATGATAGAAGTTACTAAACTGTGTGTGTATGTGTGTATGTGTGTGTGTACGTATGTGCACCTTCACATGTGGGTGGGGGTGTGTGTGCACGTGTGTGTGTTAGTGTTTGTGTGTGTGTGTGTGTGTGTGTGTGTGTGTGTTTGTGTGCACGTGGGTGTGCACGTGCGTTTATGTATGTGTGTGTGTGTGTGTGTGTGTGTGTGTGTGTGTGTGTGTGTGTGTGTGTGTGTGTGTGTGTGTGTGTGTGTGTGTGTGTGTGTGTGTCCTGATACAGTGTGTTATCCAAATGTTCCCAAAAAGATAGTAATAGCAATCTGTTTTGTCTTTGTTGGGATATATTTGTTCAGAAAAGTGTTACAGCAGAAAGGTTAAGGCTAAGGGTTAGGGGATGTATTATTCAGTTTACACTATGGAAAGACATACACACATTTCAACTTTATTAAACAACTCGGAACACCTTAGCAATTCCCAGCAAATCCGCGGTAACCGGCCAGAATGATTTAAACGAGCAGACACAAGCGTATAGATCTGTATGTTTCCAATGACTGATTTAAGACTCAAAGAGAAGAGTGAACCCCCCACAAACCCCTCGCTTTAATCAAACTTACAAGTCTCTCATCAACCAAATGTCACATTGAAACATACTCAAAGGAACTCTCGCGGTGTTGTGTTCTGTGCACAAATGGATCATGTGTTTAATGTGCCTTCCATATTCTAAACCACATTTTCTTTGTGTGTGTGTGTTAGTGTTATTACCTGTACATGAACAGTAAAGTTATAAATCAGAAAGTTTATGATAAAGTGAGATATAATCTTTAACAGAAATCAGATGTGTTGGACTACAGTAAACGTCAGGATTGTAGTCCTTCAGTTACTTCTGTGACGTGTCATCAGAGATCTGTTACAGAAGTAACTGTCAATCACATGATGTCATCTCATCACTGGTGATGATGTCATAACTCACAGCTGAGATGACCAATGACAGTAGCCTCGACCTTTTGACCAATCAGAGTACATTTACATTTACATTTAGGCATTTAGCAGACGCATTTATCGAAAGCGACTTACAATAGTCGAGGAGACAATGAAGCGGTAAATAGCCGATACAACAATAGGTGAACAAGTTCTACAACAATGTTACCGAGTTACACAGAGAGAGATAAAAACCTGAAAGTAGAAAAAGGGTTTATTTATTTATTTATTTATTATTATTATTATTAATATTATTATTATTATTATTATTATTATTATTATTATTATTATTAATATTATTATTATTATTATTATTATTATTATTATTATTATTTAGAGTGAGTAGGTTAGAAAAGACGGTACTCCTAGTGAGTTAGGTGTAGCCGGAAAAGATGAGTTTTTAGGTGTTTTTCGAAGATAGAGACCGAGTCCGCCAAGCGTGAAGCCAGAGGAAGATCGTTCCACCATCGAGGAACCGAAGCAGAGAACGTACGAGAGAGATTTCTTACCCTGAGAGTACACTGGGAGGCGAGGCTTAAAGAGTAAGGAACAAACATTTGCACTCACACTGTCTGAGAATGAACCAAACTTTCAATATTACGATACGACGGGTTATGTTAAACATAAAAAGAGATCTCTCTCAGCAAAATATATTCCATTATTAAATAAAATGTATTTAAAGTATGTGTGTTTGACTTCATTCATGTGCACGGTGCAGACAGATATCAAGGCATACTAGAGCAACATGAGAGTATGATTTTAAATTAACCCCGATCTCATAAAGACGATTGCAATAATAAGTGTTGCATTATGACTGATGAAATCAAGATTTAGAGTTATAGGCACGGTGATACGCGTGTGTATGTAATAGTGATGTGTGTTACAGTGACAGCTGAACGTCACTGAAGAATATACAGTGGTGTAACGTACATCATCTTCAGTGTCGTGCTCTTAACCAACCCGTGCTTCAAAGTTTAAAACAGGCCATGGCACAACTAGTTAGCCGAGATCGAGTACATTTGGAAGCGCTTGCAGGTAATCTAACCAGACTTAAGGTGTAAAAAAACATCCTGGCACAGTTCAATTGGGCTTGTGTGAGTGACCCCTTAAAAAGCGTTTTTCAGACATGAAGAAAGATGCTTGAGAAAGTTTAGGAATCGAACAATACAATTATTAAGATGTTAATCACAGTCTGAGAGACACTTTAATACTCATTTAAGACCCAGTGAGGCTTATAATGACCCCTAAAATTAAATTTGCTCTCTTTTTGACTCTTTTTTTAGTGGCAAACAAAAGAAGATATTTGGAGAAATGTCTCTGTGGTTTTGTGTTCATACAACGGAATTCAGTTTATCGTTGTTTCGAAATCCTTTTCTTCGGATCGGTTCTGAGGAAATGTCTGGATTGTGTGGTTTGGACTGATGATTCTCTGATGATGTGGCAGTGATGTGAACTCCGACAACGGCTTCTCGCTACCGATCACGTTACTCAAACCTCTAGAGTTTTGGGAATCCCTCTACGGGCTAGCTAAATATTTTGCTCATTACGAGCGAGGTTATCTTCCGTCTGGAGGCTGAAACCTCAGGATCGGGTTGACTATTCAAGCATTGCCGGAGTTCAAGGCCTTCAGCCTCAGCCTAAATCTGAGGGGTTAACGCCGGCCATCCCGCAATGAAACCACCGACGATAAGCTCAGGAAGAACAGCGCTTCCTACAAAAATATTTATCATTCCACAAGCCTTTGGCTACAGAGGACTTTAGGAATTAATGTGTGTTTTTTTAGGAGGGGGTGTTTGGCCTGAACTCAAGCCGTTCTCGACCCCGACCAGGAATCCTTCAGCTTATTCACCGTTTATTAGAGTTTGTCATGAAAACCGTGGTGTGGATAAAGATATAAACAGTAAGGGTGAGATTTACACACTCTTAGATGTTCTTCGACATTTAGTTTTAGAGCTGTAGCACCTTAATAAAGAACATCAGACTTTATTTTAAAGACTTTCAGATTTCGTGCAGACCTCATTCGAAGATGATTGGCATTGATTTTAAGAGTGTAGGTTTCATATGCATGGAAACAATTCTCTCATCTGAATTTTGTTTTTATCTGTAATTTCTAAGCAACATCAATGTGAGATGTTGTTATGTATCATATCAACTTCAGCCAAATTAATAATAATTTCATTTTTATCCCATATATGCACATCTACTTTGATTTCCAAGACAAAAGTAAACCTGTTTTTTGACAAAATACTTTGGATGTCCTCTATCTTATAGAAATAATGAATTTACCAATGTCATTTCAGGATATCTGACATCTGTATATTTAAACTACTGTTGTGCTTTCAGTCATGTGAACAACATCTACACAACATCAGTGTTCAGATGTCTTAACTATTGATCTGGATGGTTGTGTAATAGTGTGTTGAGATGTTGTAAATGTGTTTGATGGGGGTTGTGTGAGAAACTCTTAGTCCGTGAATGCGTCTCTTTGAAAAATGCTCAGCAAAGAACCCTAAAATTACCTTATTAACATCATGCTTCAGTGATTTCACAGAGTATTCATCAAGCCCACAAATCCTGCTTCCATTTGTTCACAACAACCATCAAATTACACCACGAACAAAAATAAAATAAAGATGTATATATATATATATATATATATATATATATATATATATATATATATATATATATATAAATGTTCACACAATTACAAATAAGTCAAATCTATTAGAATATAAGATAAAAGTGTGAGACGTTCTGTACTCAACAGGAACAGATTTTAAACTGCTCCAGATTACAGAGTTTTGATGAAAGTTCTAATTTTGTCCTTAAAGAATCACGATGAAACCGTTTCATCAAACCTTTAAATAACCAGTGATATATTTTATATAATAATCATATCAAAATCTATATTTTAGAACCTCTGCTTTTGTAGAATGACACCTTTGTGCATAAAGTTTGAACAAAACTTATTTTTTAAAGAAATAGAAGTTGTTAAACTTCTGTGAGCAGGTGAAGGTAAAATCCATCCCGAGGCCTTTTCCAAACAACAGACAATGTGCTTCTTCATTTATCAGATAATCCTCTGAAACAACATTTTCATCTCAATGAGGTTCGTAAATCCGGCTTAGAAATGTAAATACATATAAATGAAAAGACAATGACAAATTAATGATAAAATCATAAAGGACTTTTCCATCATTAGGATAATATTAAACAACAATGACAATTAAGGAATGTTGTTCTGTTTACAGGATTAATAAAATAATGTTTACAATGACAGTTATTATATCTGTCAATGTAAGGTTTTTATACAAACTTAAAATTAATTAAATACACATATTAGAGATAAAGTATGATTTATATTCTGCTTTTACAAAAGTAATAATAATGTTTGGTTGTTAAAACATCCTATAAACATGATGTGAAATTATATTGTAGTTTTGACAGTTTAATTCCTTTACATTTCAAATATAATGTTAAATAAAATAAAGATGTGTGAAAAAATAAGAGAAGAAAACACACTTCTGATCTTGTGTTGTTTTGTCAGTGTGTTTAAAATTATGTCAAATAAAGAATAAAGTTTTTAAGAGTAGATATATTTAATGTTGCCTTCTAGAAAGAAAATCTAACACATATTCTCATTATATTGAGCTTTGACTTACCATATCTGAAGAATAAAGAAGAGAAGAAGTTTAGAGAAGATTTCTGTCCATCTTCTGTGATGAAGCTGAGAATAAAGCCCAAAAATCACACATCCGACTGACACAATGTTCACTTTACTAATGTTTAACTGCAATACACAACACTACACAACACAACACAACACTACACAACACAACTACTGTAGTGCGCTTTAATGTGAAGACACGACTC
>JAWHQN010000154.1:5291312-5293812 GCA_033220385.1 Triplophysa yarkandensis | reverse complement strand
TCTCTCTCTCTGGTCTTTCTCTCTCTCTCTCTCTCTCTCTCTCCTCTCTCTCTCTCTCTCTCTCTCTCTCTCTCTCTCTCTCTCTCTCTCTCTCCTGGTCTTTCTCTCTCTCTCTCTCTCTCTCTCTCTCTCTCTCTCTCTCTCTCTGGTCTCTCTCTCTCTCTCTGGTCTTTCTCTCTCTCTCTCTCTCTCTCTCTCTCTCTCTCTCTCTCTCTCTCTCTCTCTCTCTCTCTCTCTCTCTCTCTCTCTCTCTCTTCGGCAGCAAAAGTTCAATGCAGAAAGCAAACACAGAATTAACCTTAAAAGGAGTCAATCTCGAGTCTCTAGAAAGCAACGAGAGTCGCGAGTGTATATACAACTGCATGAAATAGTTTACAGCCACTCTACCACTTCTTGAATAAGTTTCGACCTCTGTTTTCTTGTGTGTGTTGAGAGACGCTGCATTAGGGCTTATATCATGGCTGAATACTTTTCTTCTTTAATCATTTTGTATTGTTGATGCACAGGTCACATAATGAAACATTCACTGCCACCACACAAGCATGTGATGTATAGAACTTTGACCCATGACAGAGAGGTGTGTCGGTGTGTTTTTATCCGAAAAATCCTGAGATCATTCAATTGATAATATCTTTCTGTTATCCAATAACATTTTTTCCTATGTTTAATCCGTACAGTCTTTCTACTGCAGAACACAAAAAAGATATTTTGAAAATGTTGGTAGCTATTGTATGGGAACAAAACTAATGCAAATGGGTACCAGTTAACAGCATTCTTATGTAAATGAAAACAGTTTTCATTTTAAGGTCACTAAAAAGTCTTTCCTGAGATGTGGTTTATAAAAGGAACAAACTCAATTCAACACGTCAGACGGACATGAAACAGCAATAAGAGGTTTTAAATATTTCACAGGCGTTTCAGAGACGGCTGACAGCGCTGAGAGATACAGCGGATGCTACAGTTGGATGAAGTTACAAGCGATGCTTTCTCCAATGATCTCAGATCAGCGTTCTGTAGTCCCCCACCAAGGTTTGCGACCACATCAGAGTTATATTCAGATTTGGAGAGCGAATGTAATACGTTTGACCCATTGAGATTCATTGTCAGTGCACAACTCTCAACACATTGACCCCACAGATGTTGTTCATCGAGGTTGACTCATGAAAAGGTTCGAATGGTCTTATGTGATTGCAAAACAATACAAACATAAACTGGTGTTTTATTTTTGTAATACGCTGAGTTTCCGTCTTGATGTTCTGCATATTTTTGTGATTCTGTGTTCCTCTTACATATACATTGTAAACGTTTTGTGTGCTTATAAGCATTAACGCTGTAATCCTGTGTCAGACCCGGAGAGAAAGAGAGCGATTCCTCTGTTTCTGTCAAACAAACTCATGTGATTTGCTGCTGGACGTCTGCTGTGGACTTCTGCACACTGTCATTCCCAACACACCCGAGGAATGAAGTTATACACAAACGGGATTTACTGCACGGAACACGTGCAACCCCTCGATATCCTTTCAAACTCTTAACATCCGTCAGATTTTATTACTGACCCCCTGAGTGACCTCTGCGAAAAGTGCCACGGTGTGGGTGCTCTCACTTAGGTCCTCTTGATGTTATCTCTGTGGCGATGAAGAATGTCAGGGGTTGTTATTTATACCCCTGTGTCTGATAGTGAGGTGACGGTGGCAGGGTTGCTTATCTCAGACAGCATTCTACCGCTGATTAGGAAGGGGGCCTGGTGGTCTCTTAAAGGAGGCAGACACCCGCTGGGACCGCACAGGAGATGTATAACCAAACTCACGCCCTTGGATAATTATGGGGTTTATCTGATATCTTGATAAAAAACTGATCTTGGCCAAATTCAGGACTGGGTATATGTGATTGAGTGTTTTTTTTGTCATTTTAAACCTGTGTCTTACTTTGAAGGAATACAAAAGAAGAGATTTGAGGAATGTTGGTACCCGGTCCCCTTTACATGCATTGGTTCTGTGAATGGGTGCCACTATGGTTGGGTTACACACATTCTTCAAATTATCTTCTTTTGTGTTCTGCAAAAGTAGTCATACAGTTTAGAAATAAAAGAGAGGGAGTAAACGGGTGAACTATACTTCAGAGATTAGGTTTTGCTTTGCTTCATATTAGCCTTTATTTGATGTAAATTTGATGTATTTTAAATTTTAATTCTCTCTATTTCTATTTAGGATTAGAGATCACAGCAAGCCTTTACCAGCCACCGGTTAATAAGTGACTCTAAACCCTTCAAGCAAGCTGCTCATAAATATCCAAATAACATAATGGAACAAAACCAAACATTTGCTTTTAAAACACTAACATTTGTGAAATACTGATTCATAACATCATGCCATTATGAAATTGAACTTACACATGTTCATTTCTATTATACTTAATATTAAAAAACATAAAATAAATTTATTTTTATAATACAACAATTGACAAAATTATAAGAACATTTAAAAAATCTGAATACGTAAAG
>JAWHQN010000154.1:5268812-5286312 GCA_033220385.1 Triplophysa yarkandensis | reverse complement strand
AGTTTGTCAAGGAGAATATAGAGTTTGTCAAAGAGAATATAGAGTTTGTCAAAGAGAATATAGAGTTTGTCAAAGAGAGAATATAGAGTTTGTCAAAGAGAGAATATAGAGTTTGTCAAAGAGAGAATATAGAGTTTGTCAAAGAGAGAATATAGAGTTTGTCAAAGAGAGAATATAGAGTTTGTCAAAGAGAGAATATAGAGTTTGTCAAGGAGAATATAGAGTTTGTCAAAGAGAATATAGAGTTTGTCAAAGAGAATATAGAGTTTGTCAAAGAGAGAATATAGAGTTTGTCAAAGAGAATATAGAGTTTGTCAAAGAGAGAATATAGAGTTTGTCAAGGAGAATATAGAGTTTGTCAAGGAGAATATAGAGTTTGTCAAGGAGAATATAGAGTTTGTCAAGGAGAATATAGAGTTTGTCAAGGAGAATATAGAGTTTGTCAAGGAGAATATAGAGTTTGTCAAGGAGAATATAGAGTTTGTCAAAGAGAATATAGAGTTTGTCAAAGAGAATATAGAGTTTGTCAAAGAGAATATAGAGTTTGTCAAGGAGAATATAGAGTTTGTCAAGGAGAATATAGAGTTTGTCAAAGAGAATATAGAGTTTGTCAAAGAGAGAATATAGAGTTTGTCAAAGAGAGAATATAGAGTTTGTCAAAGAGAGAATATAGAGTTTGTCAAGGAGAATATAGAGTTTGTCAAAGAGAATATAGAGTTTGTCAAAGAGAATATAGAGTTTGTCAAAGAGAGAATATAGAGTTTGTCAAAGAGAGAATATAGAGTTTGTCAAAGAGAGAATATAGAGTTTGTCAAAGAGAGAATATAGAGTTTGTCAAAGAGAGAATATAGAGTTTGTCAAGGAGAATATAGAGTTTGTCAAAGAGAATATAGAGTTTGTCAAAGAGAATATAGAGTTTGTCAAAGAGAGAATATAGAGTTTGTCAAAGAGAATATAGAGTTTGTCAAGGAGAATATAGAGTTTGTCAAAGAGAATATAGAGTTTGTCAAAGAGAATATAGAGTTTGTCAAAGAGAATATAGAGTTTGTCAAAGAGAATATAGAGTTTGTCAAAGAGAATATAGAGTTTGTCAAGGAGAATATAGAGTTTGTCAAGGAGAATATAGAGTTTGTCAAAGAGAATATAGAGTTTGTCAAAGAGAGAATATAGAGTTTGTCAAAGAGAGAATATAGAGTTTGTCAAAGAGAGAATATAGAGTTTGTCAAAGAGAGAATATAGAGTTTGTCAAGGAGAATATAGAGTTTGTCAAAGAGAATATAGAGTTTGTCAAAGAGAATATAGAGTTTGTCAAAGAGAGAATATAGAGTTTGTCAAAGAGAGAATATAGAGTTTGTCAAAGAGAGAATATAGAGTTTGTCAAAGAGAGAATATAGAGTTTGTCAAAGAGAGAATATAGAGTTTGTCAAAGAGAGAATATAGAGTTTGTCAAGGAGAATATAGAGTTTGTCAAAGAGAATATAGAGTTTGTCAAAGAGAGAATATAGAGTTTGTCAAAGAGAGAATATAGAGTTTGTCAAAGAGAATATAGAGTTTGTCAAGGAGAATATAGAGTTTGTCAAAGAGAATATAGAGTTTGTCAAAGAGAATATAGAGTTTGTCAAAGAGAATATAGAGTTTGTCAAAGAGAATATAGAGTTTGTCAAAGAGAATATAGAGTTTGTCAAAGAGAATATAGAGTTTGTCAAGGAGAATATAGAGTTTGTCAAGGAGAATATAGAGTTTGTCAAGGAGAATATAGAGTTTGTCAAGGAGAATATAGAGTTTGTCAAGGAGAATATAGAGTTTGTCAAGGAGAATATAGAGTTTGTCAAGGAGAATATAGAGTTTGTCAAGGAGAATATAGAGTTTGTCAAGGAGAATATAGAGTTTGTCAAAGAGAATATAGAGTTTGTCAAAGAGAATATAGAGTTTGTCAAAGAGAATATAGAGTTTGTCAAAGAGAATATAGAGTTTGTCAAAGAGAATATAGAGTTTGTCAAAGAGAATATAGAGTTTGTCAAAGAGAGAATATAGAGTTTGTCAAAGAGAATATAGAGTTTGTCAAAGAGAGAATATAGAGTTTGTCAAAGAGAGAATATAGAGTTTGTCAAGGAGAATATAGAGTTTGTCAAAGAGAATATAGAGTTTGTCAAAGAGAATATAGAGTTTGTCAAAGAGAGAATATAGAGTTTGTCAAAGAGAGAATATAGAGTTTGTCAAAGAGAATATAGAGTTCGTCAAGGAGAATATAGAGTTTGTCAAAGAGAATATAGAGTTTGTCAAAGAGAATATAGAGTTTGTCAAGGAGAATATAGAGTTTGTCAAGGAGAATATAGAGTTTGTCAAGGAGAATATAGAGTTTGTCAAGGAGAATATAGAGTTTGTCAAGGAGAATATAGAGTTTGTCAAAGAGAATATAGAGTTTGTCAAAGAGAATATAGAGTTTGTCAAAGAGAATATAGAGTTTGTCAAAGAGAATATAGAGTTTGTCAAAGAGAATATAGAGTTTGTCAAAGAGAATATAGAGTTTGTCAAAGAGAATATAGAGTTTGTCAAAGAGAATATAGAGTTTGTCAAAGAGAATATAGAGTTTGTCAAAGAGAGAATATAGAGTTTGTCAAAGAGAGAATATAGAGTTTGTCAAAGAGAGAATATAGAGTTTGTCAAAGAGAGAATATAGAGTTTGTCAAGGAGAATATAGAGTTTGTCAAAGAGAATATAGAGTTTGTCAAAGAGAATATAGAGTTTGTCAAAGAGAGAATATAGAGTTTGTCAAAGAGAGAATATAGAGTTTGTCAAAGAGAGAATATAGAGTTTGTCAAAGAGAGAATATAGAGTCTGTCAAGGAGAATATAGAGTTTGTCAAAGAGAATATAGAGTTTGTCAAAGAGAATATAGAGTTTGTCAAAGAGAGAATATAGAGTTTGTCAAAGAGAGAATATAGAGTTTGTCAAAGAGAGAATATAGAGTTTGTCAAAGAGAGAATATAGAGTTTGTCAAAGAGAGAATATAGAGTTTGTAGAGGAGAATATAGAGTTTGTCAAAGAGAATATAGAGTTTGTCAAAGAGAATATAGAGTTTGTCAAAGAGAGAATATAGAGTTTGTCAAAGAGAATATAGAGTTTGTCAAGGAGAATATAGAGTTTGTCAAGGAGAATATAGAGTTTGTCAAGGAGAATATAGAGTTTGTCAAAGAGAATATAGAGTTTGTCAAAGAGAATATAGAGTTTGTCAAAGAGAATATAGAGTTTGTCAAAGAGAATATAGAGTTTGTCAAAGAGAATATAGAGTTTGTCAAGGAGAATATAGAGTTTGTCAAGGAGAATATAGAGTTTGTCAAGGAGAATATAGAGTTTGTCAAGGAGAATATAGAGTTTGTCAAGGAGAATATAGAGTTTGTCAAGGAGAATATAGAGTTTGTCAAGGAGAATATAGAGTTTGTCAAGGAGAATATAGAGTTTGTCAAGGAGAATATAGAGTTTGTCAAGGAGAATATAGAGTTTGTCAAGGAGAATATAGAGTTTGTCAAAGAGAATATAGAGTTTGTCAAAGAGAATATAGAGTTTGTCAAAGAGAATATAGAGTTTGTCAAAGAGAATATAGAGTTTGTCAAAGAGAATATAGAGTTTGTCAAAGAGAATATAGAGTTTGTCAAAGAGAATATAGAGTTTGTCAAAGAGAATATAGAGTTTGTCAAAGAGAATATAGAGTTTGTCAAAGAGAATATAGAGTTTGTCAAAGAGAATATAGAGTTTGTCAAAGAGAATATAGAGTTTGTCAAAGAGAATATAGAGTTTGTCAAAGAGAATATAGAGTTTGTCAAAGAGAGAATATAGAGTTTGTCAAAGAGAATATAGAGTTTGTCAAGGAGAATATAGAGTTTGTCAAAGAGAATATAGAGTTTGTCAAAGAGAATATAGAGTTTGTCAAGGAGAATATAGAGTTTGTCAAGGAGAATATAGAGTTTGTCAAGGAGAATATAGAGTTTGTCAAGGAGAATATAGAGTTTGTCAAGGAGAATATAGAGTTTGTCAAGGAGAATATAGAGTTTGTCAAAGAGAATATAGAGTTTGTCAAAGAGAATATAGAGTTTGTCAAAGAGAATATAGAGTTTGTCAAAGAGAATATAGAGTTTGTCAAAGAGAATATAGAGTTTGTCAAAGAGAGAATATAGAGTTTGTCAAAGAGAGAATATAGAGTTTGTCAAAGAGAGAATATAGAGTTTGTCAAAGAGAGAATATAGAGTTTGTCAAAGAGAGAATATAGAGTTTGTCAAAGAGAGAATATAGAGTTTGTCAAAGAGAGAATATAGAGTTTGTCAAAGAGAATATAGAGTTTGTCAAAGAGAATATAGAGTTTGTCAAGGAGAATATAGAGTTTGTCAAGGAGAATATAGAGTTTGTCAAGGAGAATATAGAGTTTGTCAAGGAGAATATAGAGTTTGTCAAGGAGAATATAGAGTTTGTCAAGGAGAATATAGAGTTTGTCAAGGAGAATATAGAGTTTGTCAAGGAGAATATAGAGTTTGTCAAGGAGAATATAGAGTTTGTCAAGGAGAATATAGAGTTTGTCAAGGAGAATATAGAGTTTGTCAAGGAGAATATAGAGTTTGTCAAGGAGAATATAGAGTTTGTCAAGGAGAATATAGAGTTTGTCAAGGAGAATATAGAGTTTGTCAAAGAGAATATAGAGTTTGTCAAAGAGAATATAGAGTTTGTCAAAGAGAATATAGAGTTTGTCAAAGAGAATATAGAGTTTGTCAAAGAGAATATAGAGTTTGTCAAAGAGAATATAGAGTTTGTCAAAGAGAATATAGAGTTTGTCAAAGAGAATATAGAGTTTGTCAAAGAGAATATAGAGTTTGTCAAAGAGAATATAGAGTTTGTCAAAGAGAATATAGAGTTTGTCAAAGAGAATATAGAGTTTGTCAAAGAGAATATAGAGTTTGTCAAGGAGAATATAGAGTTTGTCAAGGAGAATATAGAGTTTGTCAAGGAGAATATAGAGTTTGTCAAAGAGAATATAGAGTTTGTCAAAGAGAATATAGAGTTTGTCAAAGAGAATATAGAGTTTGTCAAAGAGAATATAGAGTTTGTCAAAGAGAATATAGAGTTTGTCAAAGAGAATATAGAGTTTGTCAAAGAGAATATAGAGTTTGTCAAAGAGAATATAGAGTTTGTCAAAGAGAATATAGAGTTTGTCAAAGAGAATATAGAGTTTGTCAAAGAGAATATAGAGTTTGTCAAAGAGAATATAGAGTTTGTCAAGGAGAATATAGAGTTTGTCAAAGAGAATGTAGAGTTTGTCAAGGAGAATGTAGAGTTTGTCAAAGAGAATATAGAGTTTGTCAAGGAGAATATAGAGTTTGTCAAAGAGAATATAGAGTTTGTCAAGGAGAATATAGAGTTTGTCAAGGAGAATATAGAGTTTGTCAAAGAGAATATAGAGTTTGTCAAAGAGAATATAGAGTTTGTCAAAGAGAGAATATAGAGTTTGTCAAAGAGAGAATATAGAGTTTGTCAAAGAGAGAATATAGAGTTTGTCAAAGAGAGAATATAGAGTTTGTCAAAGAGAATATAGAGTTTGTCAAAGAGAGAATATAGAGTTTGTCAAAGAGAGAATATAGAGTTTGTCAAGGAGAATATAGAGTTTGTCAAAGAGAGAATATAGAGTTTGTCAAAGAGAATATAGAGTTTGTCAAAGAGAGAATATAGAGTTTGTCAAAGAGAGAATATAGAGTTTGTCAAAGAGAATATAGAGTTTGTCAAAGAGAATATAGAGTTTGTCAAAGAGAATATAGAGTTTGTCAAAGAGAATATAGAGTTTGTCAAAGAGAATATAGAGTTTGTCAAAGAGAATATAGAGTTTGTCAAAGAGAATATAGAGTTTGTCAAAGAGAATATAGAGTTTGTCAAGGAGAATATAGAGTTTGTCAAAGAGAGAATATAGAGTTTGTCAAAGAGAGAATATAGAGTTTGTCAAAGAGAATATAGAGTTTGTCAAAGAGAATATAGAGTTTGTCAAAGAGAATATAGAGTTTGTCAAAGAGAGAATATAGAGTTTGTCAAAGAGAGAATATAGAGTTTGTCAAAGAGAATATAGAGTTTGTCAAGGAGAATATAGAGTTTGTCAAGGAGAATATAGAGTTTGTCAAAGAGAATATAGAGTTTGTCAAAGAGAATATAGAGTTTGTCAAGGAGAATATAGAGTTTGTCAAGGAGAATATAGAGTTTGTCAAGGAGAATATAGAGTTTGTCAAGGAGAATATAGAGTTTGTCAAGGAGAATATAGAGTTTGTCAAAGAGAGAATATAGAGTTTGTCAAAGAGAGAATATAGAGTTTGTCAAAGAGAGAATATAGAGTTTGTCAAAGAGAGAATATAGAGTTTGTCAAAGAGAATATAGAGTTTGTCAAAGAGAATATAGAGTTTGTCAAGGAGAATATAGAGTTTGTCAAGGAGAATATAGAGTTTGTCAAGGAGAATATAGAGTTTGTCAAAGAGAGAATATAGAGTTTGTCAAAGAGAATATAGAGTTTGTCAAGGAGAATATAGAGTTTGTCAAGGAGAATATAGAGTTTGTCAAAGAGAGAATATAGAGTTTGTCAAAGAGAGAATATAGAGTTTGTCAAAGAGAATATAGAGTTTGTCAAAGAGAATATAGAGTTTGTCAAAGAGAATATAGAGTTTGTCAAGGAGAATATAGAGTTTGTCAAGGAGAATATAGAGTTTGTCAAGGAGAATATAGAGTTTGTCAAGGAGAATATAGAGTTTGTCAAGGAGAATATAGAGTTTGTCAAGGAGAATATAGAGTTTGTCAAGGAGAATATAGAGTTTGTCAAGGAGAATATAGAGTTTGTCAAGGAGAATATAGAGTTTGTCAAGGAGAATATAGAGTTTGTCAAGGAGGATATAGAGTTTGTCAAGGAGGATATAGAGTTTGTCAAGGAGGATATAGAGTTTGTCAAGGAGGATATAGAGTTTGTCAAGGAGGATATAGAGTTTGTCAAGGAGGATATAGAGTTTGTCAAGGAGGATATAGAGTTTGTCAAGGAGGATATAGAGTTTGTCAAGGAGGATATAGAGTTTGTCAAAGAGGATATAGAGTTTGTCAAAGAGGATATAGAGTTTGTCAAAGAGAATATAGAGTTTGTCAAGGAGAGAGAATATAGAGTTTGTCAAAGAGAAAATATAGAGTTTGTCAAAGAGAATATAGAGTTTGTCAAGGAGAATATAGAGTTTGTCAAGCAGAATATAGAGTTTGTCAAGCAGAATATAGAGTTTGTCAAGCAGAATATAGAGTTTGTCAAGGAGAGAGAATATAGAGTTTGTCAAGGAGAGAGAATATAGAGTTTGTCAAGGAGAGAAAATATAGAGTTTGTCAAGGAGAGAAAATATAGAGTTTGTCATGGAGAGAAAATATAGAGTTTGTCATGGAGAGAAAATATAGAGTTTGTCATGGAGAGAAAATATAGAGTTTGTCATGGAGAGAAAATATAGAGTTTGTCATGGAGAGAAAATATAGAGTTTGTCATGGAGAGAAAATATAGAGTTTGTCATGGAGAGAAAATATAGAGTTTGTCATGGAGAGAAAATATAGAGTTTGTCGAGGAGAGAGAATATAGAGTTTGTCAAAGAGAATATAGAGTTTGTCAAAGAGAATATAGAGTTTGTCGAGGAGAGAGAATATACAGTTTGTCGAGGAGAGAGAATATAGAGTTTGTCGAGGAGAATATAGAGTTTTTCAAGGAGAATATAGAGTTTGTCATGGAGAGAGAATAAAGAGTTTGTCGAGGAGAGAGAATAAAGAGTTTGTCGAGGAGAGAGAATATAGAGTTTGTCGAGGAGAGAGAATATAGAGTTTGTCATGGAGAGAGAATATAGAGTTTGTCAAAGAGAATATAGAGTTTGTCAAAGAGAATATAGAGTTTTTCAAAGAGAATATAGAGTTTGTCAAGGAGAATATAGAGTTTGTCATGGAGAGAAAATATAGAGTTTGTCATGGAGAGAGAATATAGAGTTTGTCAAAGAGAATATAGAGTTTGTCAAGCAGAATATAGAGTTTGTCAAGCAGAATATAGAGTTTGTCAAGCAGAATATAGAGTTTGTCAAGCAGAATATAGAGTTTGTCAAGCAGAATATAGAGTTTGTCAAGCAGAATATAGAGTTTGTCAAGCAGAATATAGAGTTTGTCAAGGAGAATATAGAGTTTGTTAAAGAGAATATAGAGTTTGTTAAAGAGAATATAGAGTTTGTTAAAGAGAATATAGAGTTTGTCAAAGAGAATATAGAGTTTGTCAAAGAGAATATAGAGTTTGTCGTGGAGAATATAGAGTTTGTCAAAGAGAATATAGAGTTTGTCCAGGAGAGAGAATATAGAGTTTGTCAAAGAGAATATAGAGTTTGTCAAGCAGAATATAGAGTTTGTCGAGGAGAGAGAATATAGAGTTTGTCGAGGAGAGAGAATATAGAGTTTGTCAAAGAGAACATAGAGTTTGTCAAAGAGAACATAGAGTTTGTCAAAGAGAACATAGAGTTTGTCAAAGAGAACATAGAGTTTGTCAAAGAGAACATAGAGTTTGTCAAAGAGAACATAGAGTTTGTCAAAGAGAACATAGAGTTTGTCAAAGAGAACATAGAGTTTGTCAAAGAGAACATAGAGTTTGTCAAAGAGAACATAGAGTTTGTCAAAGAGAACATAGAGTTTGTCAAAGAGAACATAGAGTTTGTCAAAGAGAACATAGAGTTTGTCAAAGAGAACATAGAGTGTGTCAAAGAGAACATAGAGTTTGTCAAAGAGAACATAGAGTTTGTCAAAGAGAACATAGAGTTTGTCAAAGAGAACATAGAGTTTGTCAAAGAGAACATAGAGTTTGTCAAAGAGAACATAGAGTTTGTCAAAGAGAACATAGAGTTTGTCAAAGAGAACATAGAGTTTGTCAAAGAGAACATAGAGTTTGTCAAGCAGAACATAGAGTTTGTCAAGCAGAACATAGAGTTTGTCAAGCAGAACATAGAGTTTGTCAAGCAGAACATAGAGTTTGTCAAGCAGAACATAGAGTTTGTCAAGCAGAACATAGAGTTTGTCAAGCAGAACATAGAGTTTGTCAAGCAGATAATAGAGTTTGTCAAGCAGATAATAGAGTTTGTCAAGCAGAATATAGAGTTTGTCAAGGAGAATATAGAGTTTGTCAAGGAGAATTTAGAGTTTGTCAAGGAGAGAGTATATAGAGTTTGTCAAGGAGAGAGTATATAGAGTTTGTCAAGGAGAGAGTATATAGAGTTTGTCAAGGAGAGAGTATATAGAGTTTGTCAAGGAGAGAGTATATAGAGTTTGTCAAGGAGAGAGTATATAGAGTTTGTCATGGAGAGAGTATATAGAGTTTGTCATGGAGAGAGTATATAGAGTTTGTCATGGAGAGAGTATATAGAGTTTGTCATGGAGAGAGTATATAGAGTTTGTCATGGAGAGAGTATATAGAGTTTGTCAAAGAGAACATAGTGTTTGTCAAAGAGAACATAGAGTTTGTCAAAGAGAACATAGAGTTTGTCAAAGAGAACATAGAGTTTGTCAAGGAGAACATAGAGTTTGTCAAGGAGAACATAGAGTTTGTCAAGGAGAACATAGAGTTTGTCAAGGAGAACATAGAGTTTGTCAAGGAGAGAGTATATAGAGTTTGTCAAGGAGAGAGTATATAGAGTTTGTCAAGGAGAGAGTATATAGAGTTTGTCAAGGAGAGAGTATATAGAGTTTGTCATGGAGAGAGTATATAGAGTTTGTCATGGAGAGAGTATATAGAGTTTGTCATGGAGAGAGTATATAGAGTTTGTCAAAGAGAACATAGAGTTTGTCAAAGAGAACATAGAGTTTGTCAAAGAGAACATAGAGTTTGTAATGGAGAGAAAATATAGAGTTTGTCATGGAGAGAAAATATAGAGTTTGTCATGGAGAGAAAATATAGAGTTTGTCGAAGAGAGAGAATATAGAGTTTGTCGAAGAGAGAGAATATAGAGTTTGTCGAGGAGAGAGAATATAGAGTTTGTCGAGGAGAGAGAATATAGAGTTTGTCGAGGAGAGAGAATATAGAGTTTGTCGAGGAGAGAGAATATAGAGTTTGTCGAGGAGAGAGAATATAGAGTTTGTCAAAGAGAATTTAGAGTTTGTCGAGGAGAGAGAATTTAGAGTTTGTCGAGGAGAGAGAATTTAGAGTTTGTCGAGGAGAGAGAATTTAGAGTTTGTCGAGGAGAGAGAATATAGAGTTTGTCGAGGAGAGAGAATATAGAGTTTGTCGAGGAGAGAGAATATAGAGTTTGTCGAGGAGAGAGAATATAGACTTTGTGGAGGAGAGAGAATATAGACTTTGTCGAGGAGAGAGAATATAGAGTTTGTCAAGCAGAATATAGAGTTTGTCAAGCAGAATATAGAGTTTGTCAAGCAGAATATAGAGTTTGTCGAGGAGAGAGAATATAGAGTTTGTCGAGGAGGGAGAATATAGAGTTTGTCGAGGAGGGAGAATATAGAGTTTGTCGAGGAGAGAGAATATAGAGTTTGTCGAGGAGAGAGAATATAGAGTTTGTCGAGGAGAGAGAATATAGAGTTTGTCGAGGAGAGAGAATATAGAGTTTGTCGAGGAGAGAGAATATAGAGTTTGTCGAGGAGAGAGAATATAGAGTTTGTCGAGGAGAGAGAATATAGAGTTTGTCGAGGAGAGAGAATATAGAGTTTGTCGAGGAGAGAGAATATAGAGTTTGTCGAGGAGAATATTTTGCTGCCGTAGGGAAATAGAGATTTGCTGCCCGAGGGGAATAGAGTTTTGCTGTGGGAGAACTGAGTTTGTTGAGGAATGTGAATCTGTTGATGATTAATCTTAATGTTGGCATTGAAGTGCAGGGACTCACCTGATGACACACACACACTCTCTCTCTCTCTCGTTTGTGTGTGTGTGTGTCTGTGTGTGTATAAAGTAAGTATTTTTCTTTAGTTAAAAGTGACATTTTGAATAAAAAACACAAGTATGGAATATTAGTTTAATGTAGAAAAAACAAAATGATAATAAAGGATTGAGTTTTCTTTTTCTACTCCAAATATCATCGTTTTAAAACTATTTAAACTCATGGTTGAGTCAAATGTGGTAACTTTGAAATTCATTAAACATTAACGGGTTGATTTATTCCATTGTTTCCCAGCGTTAGGATGAAGCAACACTGCTGTTTAACAGTTTCTGTCATGAGACCACTTTAAATTTCTGCTGGAGTTTTGTACTGTAAAATAGTCAAATGGTCAACATAAACCCAGGATAGTGCATCTTAATGTACACCTCTCTACTATTTGGGTATAAAATATGAAGCAAGCAATATTGGTGTACGGATAATTAGATCAAATCTTACTTGTGGTGAAATTCTAAATTCATATTTTATATGCTGGATTTTGCACCTAAGCAGAACACAATCGTAGTTTTTAATAGTGCCTGTATTGTGTTGTTTTGGAGGCGTGTCGTGTCCTGTCATTGTTTCTGTGAGGCTCTGGGTCAGTGAGCTTGTGCCATTTTTAATCCCGGACCTGTGATCATCAGGACGGGTTTGTTTCCATCATGAGAAGCATGCATCCCATTTACTCATCCATGAAAGTAGATGCGCACACACACACACACACACACACACACACACACACACACACACACACACACACACACACACACACACACACACACACACACACACACACACACACGATCACTTGTTTATTTACACTTTCAATTGTTTGCAGAAGTTGCTCAAGTGTAATATTTTTGGACCGATTCTACCGAAGTGAGTTTAAAGTCGCAGGATCTCAGTCTGTCCCCTCCAGCCGTTCTCGGGCCGGCAGGAAATGACGGGTTTCCAGTGGTCTCTGTATTGCTGGAAGTGATGTTGAAGAGATCTTGAAGTTTCGTGAGCTTATGGGGAGTGCTGGGGGATGCCTGTCGGATTATAAATAGTGTCTGTCCTGTTTTAGAACTTTGCTCAGTTTGTTTTTAATTGGTCATACTATGCGTGAATAATCCATCTTGGTCTACTGTAAGAGTCACAAGGCACTCAAGTTTTGAAAGCATGTAAGCGTGTATCTCACTTGCTAGGCATCCCATAACATTTAATGTTAAGAATATAAGATTTACAAAAATGAATGTTGAAAAAGTATTTTCTTTTATAAGATAAGACCACAAAACATGCTGTCTTTCGGGTTGACCTCTAAAGGCAATATTGAGGATGTGCTGAACCATACTGTAGCATTTCTACTTCTCCGCAAAAGGTAAAAGCACCCTGTGATTCCTCCACATGAATCTCTTTTGTCACATTGTAGATCTGTTTAAAGAAACTACATCCGTTTCAAACACTTGTTGCAATTGTGTACCTTTAGAATCTGAAGTTCAGACTAAGATGTTGTGATTTTACTTTTCTATGAAAAGAAGTTCAAGGTGACCTCTATAACCTGTGCCGTATTTTCTGCCTTTTTGATTCGATTGCCCTGTATTCTCTCACTGTATCATTTGATCCATCCTGTTAATTTAATGACATCATCTGCCTTCTCACTGGAGCAGAAACGCTGTTCATGTCCTGCTGAAGCCGCACACACACACACCTGATCACCACGCACACACTTCTGCTCACAAAAACTAACACAGTCTCATGATTGTATCTGAACACATTCAATCTCACATAGAAATTTCTGCCGAAAATGGACTCGATAGGAAGAGAGAAATGAAAGGTAGTTGTAATGCATCTTTTGTTTTTTTTCAGGTCCACATTTCTGAATGCTTATATGGTGCTCATAGGTCAGAGGTCACGGGATTGTTGGTATCTGTCAGTCGTGTTTGTGTCTGTGTGTGCTGTTGTCATGTAGGCATTTCCCTGTTTTAGGTACGAACGCTCTTTGTCAGCGGCCTGCCTGTCGACATCAAACCTCGTGAACTTTACCTGCTGTTCAGACCCTTCAAGGTAAGTGCGACACCATCACTGTGCTTCAGTGTCCATACGGCTTACAGTAGGATTTTAATTGACTTTTGTTATTTCTCTTGTCCTTTTTTTAATACAGGGATATGAAGGTTCTCTAATAAAACTGACCTCAAAACAGGTGAGTTTTTTTTTCTTTGCTTGGGCTTCATATAGGTCTAGAAATATTGTAATTTTATTAAACTTTTACTATTTTATTACGTTTTGCTTTGTTTGGGCTTCATATAAACATCACAAAACATCATGTTCATCAAAAGAGAAATTTAGATTTGAAACTACTGTAAGTTGAGTTAATGGCAGATTAATTTTCTGGGTGAACCGTCCCTTTAACTGTAAAAACAGTTCTTAACTAATTTTAATTACATGAGGTTCAATATTGTTTGGCTTTCCCAATTATTGATTTTTCTCCTTCTGTGTTCTTTCATTCCAGCCCGTGGGGTTTGTTACCTTTGACAACCGCTCTGGGGCCGAAGCGGCGAAGAACGCTCTGAATGTAAGTGATCGTTGATCCGTCAATAAACTAATGTGACTGCAGCATTTAATCATTTATCAACCATCTCTGCTCCTGTCCCCTAAACTCCCTCCTTAACGTGTCTTTCAGTCCTTTCTTATTTATGGAAAAGTTTTTACTTTAACTATGTCAACTAACTCAAGATATCGGATCTCTGTTTTTAGGGAATCCGGTTTGATCCAGAGAGTCCTCAAACGCTGCGTTTGGAGTTTGCCAAAGCCAACACAAAGATGGCAAAGAGTAAACTGATGGCCACACCAAACCCATCCAACCTGCATCCAGCTCTCGGCGCACACTTCATCGCTCGAGACCCTTGTGATTAAACATTACTCTTGCTCAACACATGTATCAGTGGACATAGTTAAATCCTTACTAAGTACACATTTTATTGTCTAACTCTGGTGTCTTGATGAATTTCTCTAGATGACCTTACGGGAGCAGCGCTGATCCCTGCATCCCCAGAGGCGTGGGCACCGTATCCACTGTACACCACTGAACTGACCCCAGGCCTGCCTCATGCCGCCTTTACGTACCCTGCTGCCGCTGCCGCCGCTGCCCTGCACGCCCAGGTGAGCGACCAGCCGGTGTGTTTTCCCGCTCTCTTTGATAAAGATGTTAGTACGCAACACAAATCGTGCACTAGTATGCTTATCTCTCATACTAAAGGTGAGTTTTCATCTCTGAGTGTGACACCTGATTACCCAGAATCCCTCTGAACGGCATTCTTCGTCCTGCAAGCGTTGCTATGAGCTCCAGTTAGAGGAAAGCTGTTTTTAATTGCGTCTGGGTTTGGATTATGACTTGGTTGTTGAGTGAGCATGTCCTCGGAGAGGTCTGGTTAAACTTTAGCCACAAAATCTGTGTGAATGTTTTAACAATCTATTAAAAGCAACTCTGGTTAGGATCCTCTCCCAAACTGCTTGTGAAAGTCCACCTTTACGTCCAAAAGTAATTGTTTATGAAAGATTTTGTCCACTTGTTTGCATAAAGAAATTATTGATTTGGAAGTATCTTGATGGGCGAGTTTATCGATTTGGAGGCTGGACTGTGCAGTTGTCACGGTAACAGCCCAGCGAGAGCTAAAGGTCATGGATGAAGAGGTTTTACTTGTTATGGTCTCTTGAGATGTTCTGCATGCCAATTATTCAGAGATATCGGTGAAATGTTTTTTGACCATTTTTTTTAATTGAGTTTTATATAAACATGCACAACAAATGGTATTTATAAATTGTGTAAATGGTTAATGCGTTGCACTGGTTGGTGCAAAACTATGCAAGAATAAAAGTTTGTGTTTGTGTAATATGTCTGTGAACTGTGTAAATAAATGTTGTATTTACAAAGTCACACACGCATACCTGCATATGTATATTGAAGTATTTATTTTATTCTTCCTAGTAATTTAATGCATGTATAAATGTTTTAAATGTTGTCTTCAATATGTACATGCAGCATTTATTAATACAAATTTTATCATGCAAAGCACACAGAGATATTTATATATCTATATCTAAATCTCTTACCACAATTTATTTTTATGGATTTGATTTGTAGTCCTAGTTTGACAGCTATAATTTAAATGTATGTAAATATTTTTACACTCTTAACTGTCCAACATATTTTGTATTAAATTGTGCATTAATTGAGTGTATAATTACCCTTTTATCTTTTGTCTTAACATGATGTACACGTACGAAAGTTACCCAGAATTGAATAAACAATATATAAGGAGGTGTGTTAGTATATAAGGGTTGGAAAAAGGTTTTATCCTCTGCGTGTGTGAAAAGAGTCGACGTGCTAATGGACCCGCGAGCAAACGAGGTCAATGACCAAACCACACTGTGGATCTATAGAGAGATTAAGAGTTATTCATGGCCTTCATGTGCTTTAGTTGTTTTAGAGAAAATGACTTGAATTCCTTCATGTTGACAACTTTCTGTTGCTTTCTGCATTCAAGAAAAACGGATTGAATATGGCAGTGTCCATGTAGTCGGCATGACACAAGTTAAACAGCCAGAATAAACTCTTCAACCCCACCCATGCCAAACCTAATGTGGAGCACACTGATTTTAATATCCTAATGGCCAGTGCTCTTTGTGTTCCGCTAGTGCCTTTGAAACGTTTGGTTGCTCGTAAAGAATGTGGGAAGTTTGCTGTAAGGGTGTAAAGGGCTGAAACGGAAGTGCTGGGCTGATTGTTCTTCTCTGGCCCTCCGTTGGGGAAGGGAGGGAGTGGTGGTTTGGGACGGCAGGAAGAAGAAAAATGTCATCGAGAGATGTTTATAGATGTTGACTGATAATTTTAGTATTTGTTATGCATCTTAAAAGCCCTTTTTTAAAGTCAAGGAAACATGACAATTCTGTCTTTTACTCAACCTGCACAACTTCTGTAGAATGCAAATTAAGGTATTTCGAAGAATGTTGGAAACCCATTCACTTGCATTGGTTTTGGGTCCATACAATAGAAGTAAATTTGTTTCACGGTGTTCGATTACAAAGATTCTTTAAACTTTTTCTGTTCAGAAGTATGTGATACAGGAGTAAGATGGCTTTTGGTTTATCTTTGTATGTCATTCTTAACATAAAAAGGAAGTCTCCAGATTTTCCCTGTTTTTTTTTTTTTATTGAAATTGGTTTTTAAAGGAATAGTTAATTTCTTTGACTTTCTGTGGAACACAAAAGATATTTTGAAGAAAGTTGGTATGAGAAACCCATTCACTATTTACTTCTGTTGTATTGACTTTAATTGTGTCCGTAATGACCAATGCTTCTTGATGTCAACATCCTTTTTTGTTCTGCGTACAGGTTAAAAATGTCCAGACAATGAGTAAATGACCATATATCTTTTGTTGTCTCTTTTAATATATAATCTATTGTGTGTCCTCCGATATAGATGCGCTGGTATCCGTCTCCATCTGAGAGTTCTCAACCAGGATGGAAGTCACGCCAGTTCTGTTAAAACATCTGTAAGTATGGCACATCCCTTGATTCCAGTGTGTCTACTCTTGAATATGAAGCACTGATGTGTTTGTCTCCACAGATGCCCTGCGTTCAACACCGGATTTATATTTTATTATTTTTTCCAGTTTGAAGCAAGCGGAACTGGGCTCAACGTTGAATTTAATCAGGTTTATTTAATGGACAATGTAAGCATGAAGGAATATTTTCTTCTCTGAGGTGTGGTGAGATGCAGAGGATGCTGACAGACTTCACGGTACTCTCTCCGTTTCCAAACCCGCGCCGGACGAGCCAATCACTCGCAGGCATTCAATCGTCTAGCCGCCCTGTTATTTGCGTGTTTTTTTTGGGGGTGGCGTGTAATCCTGCATGAGGTGTAGATTTGTGTTGTCATGTCCCCGCAAACCCTAAATGTTTAAATCTATTCTGTCTTCCTCCCTCAACTTATAAGAACTGATGATATATGCACTGGTTATTTGTTTCTGTGTGATTTTCTTTAGAGCAGAGTTTTGAGTGTCAGACTTTAAATGCATTTACCCCAACCTCACCTAACCTCTATCAGTGTCTGTTTGGAGAATATTTGAACCCAAAAAAGAAAGATGTACAAGTGTTGTACATTTGTATAATAATGAGTATTTATGCTTTTTTTGTGAAACTAAGTATACGTATGAGCAGTTTAGTGTTTTTGCTGTTTTGTTTCTCTTGTTGATTCTGTCTATAACCAGTTTGAAGTAAATAAGTGCAATTCTTGATTTTCTTTTTGCCCGTGTTACATACTGAAAGTTTCCTATCTGGCAGTACTGTGAGTTTAAATGGACTGCTAACATGAGATTGCTGTATTATAATGATAAAAAAAGGAAAAAAATTATTTTCAGAATGTGAAACTGGAGAATTAAAAGAAATCTGAGGATCTTCTGTGTGTGAGTTTTTTTTGTTGCTATAATTCTTTTTAATTTTAAATTGGAAATGACATCTATTTTGCAAAAAGTATAATCTTCCAAAGGAATTCAATCCTGATCTTGTCTGGAAATACTTTTTCCAGCGCTT
>JAWHQN010000154.1:5238812-5258812 GCA_033220385.1 Triplophysa yarkandensis | reverse complement strand
TATTAAATGAAAATAATATAACATTTAAAATAAAATCAAACACTTTGGAGTCTGCAGTTGAACCCTGTGTATCTTGAGTTTTGTCTATTAGTATCGAGATCTCATGCCATCTTTCATTTCTCTCAGATCTTCTCAGCAGGTTTTTGCACCTGTTGATCTGTTGTGATTGTTAGAGGTCATTACTGACTGGTCTAATAGTCAAATGCACACTTTTACAGTTTCATAGTGAGTTTGTTAGGAGGATCTTTCTCTACACAGGCTTGTGTCAGTGACTTCATAACTGTGAAAAGATGCTGGCAGAGAATCTACAGTATGAACATCAATGAGAGATTACGTGTGTGTAAGAAACACTGTGAAGTGTTAAATTATGAATAACATGAATAATGTAGAGAATTAAGTGTCTCATGCAGAAGGAGAGAAGATATAAATCAGACTGAAAAGAAAACTGCTCATAGAAGAAAGTCTGCGGCTATACCATTTGAATGTTTGTTATGCGATGCACACTTGCTTTGTGTTATGAATTGCATCATACATTTGCAACACAATTAATGCTTTAAATTCACAAAGCGCACGTATGTTTCATGCCTAGATGTTTTTGGTCTTGCTAAAGTTGCAACATGCTTGTTTATGCTATGCTGCTCGACCATGAAAATCTTTATTCTTCTGCTGAACACAACAGAAGATATTTTGGAAAATGGTAATAACCTAAAAATTACCAACACAGTCCCCCTCCATTCTGTGAAAACAAATGAAGAGACATTTTCTAAAATAGATCTTTTCTTGCTTCACCTAAAAAAAAATTTTTCTCAACCCCATGATGACTGAAGTTTCTTCTGTTAAGCTGTAAATATGTCTTGCATGATCTACAGTTCAGAATTGAATTAATTTGCTAAAAGCTTCTATTTAAATTAGTAAAAGTAAGTGCATACTGTATGATGATGTCATGCTTTTTGCCCAACCGTGTCTGCATTAGCATAGATGATGACTTCGTCGTGTGCATATCTCTGATCACGACCCACAACCTGATTCTCACAGCATGACAGGGCACACACAAACACAGGAGACGGACCTACTGATGGGTGGAAGGAAATGCCACCCCCGCTTTCTGCATCACACACGGTGGATGATCACTCCTAACGTTGACAGTGCGGCCCGTCGCAGTGCCGTCTGATCCTCACCACTAATGAAAGTCACTTGGGGAATCTGTATCCGTGAGAGAAAGCAATAGATGTTTGTGTGGGGTGGGAGACGCTGGCAGGAAATCTATTAGCTGGAGTTCATCGCTCTCTTTGTTGCTGTGGAAACCAGAGATCGAGACCCGGGTGTGTTTTAAGATATCATAGTCACTTGGTTTTGGTGACAGCGATGCAACAGGCATCCGGGGAATTAGTGAATTGTGTGACGGCTCACAACTCCAGCTCTGATGGGCTCTGATTGGCCGCTATTGTTGTTACATATTTTTTACGTTGCAAAACATCTTTCAAACATATAAGAGTAAAGGAGAGTGATAAAAAAGACAGTGAGAGAGATGCAGAGATTCTTGTTAATGTCAGGCCAAGACACACACACCATGGTTGCCCACGAACACCCATGACCTGACAGATAACCAGATCTCATCAGACAGAGAGAGGAAGAGTGAGGAAAGTCAGGTGAGGGAGGGCATCACCGCTTTTTTCATTACTTCCTTGTAAAAAGAGATTCATCACCTGCATATTGCTAAACTGCTGACATCCGGATGCGGTTGCTATGGCAAAGTGTCTCTCTCAAAAGATGAACAGAGGTGTAAAGTCTGTAACTGTGTCCATTTACATTTACATTTCATTTAGACATTTAGCAGAGGCTTTTATCCAAAGCGACTTACAATAGTCGAGAAGAGAATGAAGCGGTAAATAGCCGATACAACAATAGGTGAACAAGTGCTACAACAATGCTACCAAGTAACACAGCGAGAGAAGTTACAAAATTTATTTTTTTTATTTTTTTTTTTTTTTATAGATAGAGTGAGTAGGTTAGAAAAGAAGGTACTCCTAGTGAGTTAGGTGTAGCCGGAAAAGATGAGTTTTTAGGTGTTTTTGAAGATAGAGACAGAGTCTGACAAGCTGTCCAGGTGCTTACAGAATCGCAGATGGGCTCATATGTGCTGGATTGATAAATCGACTGACCCAGGATCATTTGTAGGATTTTGTGTTTTCTGGAATGAGTTTCTTAATTGATAGTTTGTCCAAAAATGATAATTGTGTAATTGTTTAGTCAACCTCTTGTTATGTCAAACCTGTTTAAGTTATATTTTTACAGAACACAGATGAAAATATTTTAAAGAATGGTGGAAACTGGTACCCATTCACTTGCATTGGATTTGTGTCTGTACAATAAAAGTGAATGGGTGCTACTAATGTTCTCATGGTTAAATTTCATCTTCGACATAAAATTGTGTTCATTTTTGTTATCCTCCACTTTTGTTTGTGAAACAGCTTTAATGGATGGATTCGTTTTATTCTCCTTTATCTCTTCTCATCAGTACCTGCAGGGCTCTAAAAGGGAAGAGAGTCTCTAAATGAGTCTCTGCGATCTGTCTTAGATTTGGTCAGTTAGACACCTGAAATAATTCACTATTGTCTTTTTTTACTTTGTCTTTGATTTTCAGACATGATGACCTGAAGGAGATGCTGGACAGTAACAAAGACTCGCTGAAGCTGGAGGCCATGAAACGAATCGTTGCAGTGAGTTTTGCTTTTCTCGTCTCCGAAACCACTGTATTATTCCATACAGACTGTAGCAACCCCCTAGCAAACATGATGTTGTGAGTGATACAGAGCTGTGCTGGGAAATCAGTGTTTAGTTTTCATGGACCATTGGTTATAATATACCAGCAGCCTTTAGGAGATGTCACGTTTTGTTTTATAGCCGTAATAATGGAACCTGAGCGTACGTCACTTAATCAAATCCCCCCACACACATGAACATAGAAATAGAGTGTATTCCTCTGACTGTGTAAAAAGACAAAATACTGTAATTTAGCCTAATAAATACCAGCGTCTTTGTTGTGTGACTGCGGCTTAGATCAGGGAGAGATCTGGCTGAGCGGTTGGAAATAGGACAGGAATCCTCAGCGTTTTATATTCATGAGTGGATTGAGTTTCGCTGTATTGTTGTGGATCAGATCAGGGCTAAAATATTTATAACCCAGAGCTCAGAAGCCACAAACAGCCACCTGATACACGAAAAAGAGCAAACAGCAGGTAGATGGACCCAAACTCACTTTAAGTCATGTGGTGTCAAAATTTTCCGGACAGATCATTTACAGAGATGAAATTGAAAAGTGAGTGAAATTGAAAATTCTGTTATCATTTTTCACCCTCTTGTGATTTAAAAACTGAATGAATAACCTTTGCAGAATACAAAAGAAGCTATTTTGAAGAATGTTGGGAACAAAAGGCAGTTTATTTTGACTTTTCTTGCATGGACAACAAAGTAAATGTTTTGTTCAAGTACCAACATTTAACCAAAATAAAGAAAAAAAAAGAGAGCCATCTATTAGGAATTAATGAAAGGTTTATTTCACCTTAAAAATTAAATTAAAAAAAAATTCCTCACACTGGATGTGTTTGGAATACTCAGATTGAGTTTTCTGCTTCATTCTTTCATCAGAATAATAGAAATGCTGTGTGTGTTCACATAGATGATCGCCCGGGGGAAGAACGCATCTGATCTTTTCCCTGCGGTGGTGAAGAACGTGGCCTGTAAGAACATTGAGGTGAGTGTCAAACAGAAGCAGATTAGATAGGAAGTGACTCATTAACTCAGAGGAAGTGACCTTTTATGAATGTTATTAAATTCAATCTTGCATTTATGGCAGCGTAGTTCTGCTGAGTCATAAAACACTCTTACACGTGGCCGGAGAGCTGTAGACACCCATGACGATGTTGTGTTTTTTCTAAAATACTGTGTGTTTTCAGGTGAAGAAGCTCGTGTATGTGTATCTTGTGCGTTATGCTGAGGAACAGCAGGATCTTGCTCTGTTGTCCATCTCCACTTTCCAAAGAGGCTTGAAGGTTTTTAAAAACACACACATATAATCTAACCCATTTTATTAATTAAAGGAAATATGACATATTCGCAATAGGTTCAAAATAGTGAATTTTGCTAGATCACCCAAATTTAAAAAAGTCTCTCATCGTTCAGAAACCCTCTTGTAATTTCACACCTGTGGGACTTTCTGTTGTCTGCAGAACAGAAGACATCTTAGAAAATGTTGGTAACCATTGGTCCCTGTTTACTTGCATTGGTTTTGTGTTAAGAAAAAAAGTAAATGGGGCTTACAGTTTTTAATATAATATATAATATTATATAATTTATATAATAAATATTTGATTTTGTATTCAGCAGAAAAAAGAAAGTCACACAGGTATGATATGACAAGAGGGTGATTGATGAATTTTACATTTTCAGATAATCACTTTAATGTAGAAAAATGGATTCTTGCTACAAGTGGCAGAACTATGTATATCACACCCTTTAAGAAAAAGATTTCCCAAAAATGAAAATTATTTTTTCATACTGCTGGACACAAAGAAACCTCTGACCTCTCACACAGGACCCTAACCAGCTGATCCGTGCAAGTGCACTGCGCGTGCTATCAAGCATCAGAGTGACCATCATCGTACCCATCATGATGTTAGCCATCAAAGAAGCCGCGTCTGATATGTCTCCGTACGTACGCAAGACGGCAGCTCATGCTATCCCCAAACTACACAGGTACCAAAAGGTCTTATGTCTTTATCTGTAGTTTAATCCTCATATTATCTAAACGGCTTAGTTGCAGCTGACAAAACTGTCAAACACAAACATTTTCTCTTTGTAGTCTGGACCCTGAACAGAAAGATCAACTCATCGAAGTCATCGAGAAACTCTTAGCTGATAAAACCACAGTGAGTTAAACATTCATTTTATATTTAAGAGATAAATGACTGTTCCTGATGTCATCTCATGAGGTGTCTGTGTTTGTGTGTAGCTGGTGGCAGGCAGCGTTGTAATGGCATTTGAAGAAGTGTGTCCGGACCGCATCGATCTCATCCACAAGAACTATCGTAAGCTGTGTAACCTGCTTATCGATGTGGAGGAGTGGGGTCAGGTGGTCATCATAAACATGCTCACACGCTACGCCAGGACGCAGTTCCTCAACCCCAACATCAACGTGCGTAGTATAAACTTCTGTGTGTGTCAGGAGTGTGTGCACTTACTCATCAAGTGTGTATGTGTGTGTGTAGGAGTCTCTGTTAGAGGACGGTGGTGAGAAGTCGTTCTATGCATCTGATGATGATGATGACGAGGAAGATGAGGAGAAGAAGGTCGAGGCAGACACTTTGGCCAAGAGGAAACCATATGTGATGGATCCTGATCACCGACTCCTCTTGAGAAACACTAAACCTCTACTACAGAGTCGCAACGCTGCTGTGAGTCTAAACCCAAAAATTTAGTTCCCTTTCTGTCTGTCTCTCGACGTTGTGTCGAGGACGACAGTATGGGGTTCGCTCTTGAGAACCAATCGACTCTGACTATATTAAAAAGGCCAATGGGAATTGGCGAATGAAATTTGCATGCCGGGCCCCGCCCCGGACATCCGGGTATAAAAGGGGAGCCGGCGTGCTCATTCATTAGCTTTTGTTCTTCGGAACCTGCGGATGACTTCGAGTCTGATGCTGAAATCGACTTCTGGCGATCTTCCTGCTGGTGTGACGACGCGGTTGCAGCGGACTGTCCCTCTTCAAGCGGCTCCCCTGTGCGTTTTGGAAGAAGACAGAGAGTGTCTTGAATTCTTCTTTTTTCTATTAAAAGAGCAATTTCTAAGCAGCGTGTTGCCTCATGGCACACAGCTGCTCCCTGGGTTGCGGCGGATTCGTCCCAGACGGGGACACCCATAGCGCTTGCATCTCGTGTTTGGGTCTCCAACACGCTGAAGCGGCGTTCATGGGACCGACCTGCCCGCACTGCGAGCAGATGTCGATGAAGACGTTGCGGTCACGGGTGGATTCTTTCCCTGGAAAGCGAGCCACCACTTCGTCAGCTCCCTTTGGTTCGTTGACTGCGGCTACGGCACGGTCAACAGCCTCAGCGAGCGGCGTTGGTGATTATGAGGGTTCTATGGATGTCACCCCGTCAGCCTCCGGCTCGCGGAACTTCCATACCTCTGCACGCTCGTCAACCCCGTCGGCAAGAGGTGGTAAGCCGTCTCTTGCTTCTCTACGGGATGAGGACGAATTGTCGGTTGCGGCATCGGAGGGCGCCCTGCTGGATTCGGATCCGGATGACGTCTTAGAGCTTCCGTCTCTGACGGGTAAGCCTCAGGAGGATCCGGATCCGGAGATGCTTTCCATGCTTTCCCGGGCCGCCGCGAGCATTGGGCTTCAGTGTACGGCCCCGCCGTCACCCCAGCGCTCGCGGCTGGATGCATGGTATCTGGGGTCCGGACAGGGCTCTAAGCCACGTTCGGCTCCAGTGCCATTCTTCCCGGAAGTGCACGAGGAGATCACGAAGTCGTGGAATGCGCCGTTCTCGGCGCGTACACGGCAGACGGTTTCCTCTGCCCTCACTTCCCTCGATGGGGGAGCAGTCAGGGGCTATGTCGACATACCCCAGGTGGAGCGGGCTGTTGCGTCGCATCTGTGCCCTCAGGCCGCGTCCACTTGGAGAGGTCGACCACGGCTCCCATCCAGGGCGTGTAAGTTTTCTTCGACTCTCGTGTCGAGAGCTTACACTGCTGCTGGAGAGGCTGCTTCCTCGCTCCATGCCATGGCTATCCTGCAGGTCCACCAGGCCAAGGCACTCAAGGAGCTGGACGAGGGAAGTTCCGACCCCACAGTTCTGCAGGAGCTGCGCACTGCGACGGACCTGGCCCTTCGGGCCACTAAGGTTACGGCGCGTGCACTGGGTCGGACGATGTCCACTTTGGTGGTCCAGGAGAGACACCTCTGGCTCAACCTTGCGCAAATGCGGGAGGTCGAGAAGGTTCGCTTTCTCGATGCCCCTATTGCGCAAGGTGGGCTGTTTGGAGACACGGTGGAGGACTTCTCGCAGCAGTTCTCCGCCGTGCAGAGGCAGACGGAGGCTATCAGGCATATCCTCCCACGTCGTAGCCGGGCAGCCTCCGGGCCGCCCAGGCTCCGTGCTCAGTCTGCCCCCAGACAGCCTCGCCCCTCCCAACCGACCTCTCCGGTTGTATCTCTCCCTCAGGCGGCGACCCGGAGAATGGCGAATCGGAGGAGAGCGATGCCCCCCCGTCAGCACCCACCTTGTAGGAAGCGTGGGAGGGGATCATGACGGGAGGCACCCAGCGGAGGAAACACCATCACGCCCGGTCCTGGAGATACCATCTCCAAAGTGGCCGGAGCGGGACGCTCCTGCCACGTCCCAACTCGGTGCCCACCCTCTCACAAAAAGAGCAGTTTCCTCCCCTGGGTTTATAACACAACCGTTGGCACTCTCCAAGCGACGGTGCACGGTTACAAGACGTTGCGTCAGTCTGACTCGACGTTGCGTCAGTCTGACTCGACGTTGCGTCAATCTGACTCGACGTTGTGTTGAGACTCGACGTTGCGTGACAGCAGCGGCGCCGCAACTAGACACACTCTCGGTCGGACGGTGTGTTATTCGGCAGCCCCCAAGAGCAGGTAAGTACTCGGGACAGCAAGCTTCCAGGGTTTCCGCCCTAAGACGAAGCAGCCGTCCTGAGAGCCACAGAACCCCCCTCCAGGGGAATGGTGAAGGAGATCGTTCCTCTCGTTTCGCTTTCCCGACTACCGTAGGCATGTATTATGCTCGGACCGGGGCGGTAACCAGACAGAACGATCCGTCTCGGCTATGCGATCCAGTTCGCCCAACAACCTCCCAAGTTTCGGGGAATCCCCTTCACCTTGCTACGAGGGAAAGATTCCACCGTCCTTCGGTTAGAGGTGGCGACTCTTTTGGCAAAAGAAGCGATCGGCCCCGTACCCATAGCCGAGATGTCGTCGGGCTCCCACAGCCCGCACTTAATCATCCCCGTGAGAGGTGGAGGGCGGCGCCTAATTCTGGACTTGCGTTAACTGAACCAGTGTCTTCAAAGACTGCCGAAACACAGAAGCGCATCCTCGAAGCTGTCAGATACGAGGAATGGTTCGTGGCAACCGACCTAAAGGACACGTACTCCCACGCCTCGCTACTTCCTCGGCACAGACCGTTCTTACGGTGAGCCCTCGAAGAGCGGGCGTACCAGTATGGGGTCCTGCCCTTCGGACTGTCCCTACATTCCTGCGTCTTCACGGAAGTCGCGGAAGCCGCACTTGCCCCCCTGAGAGGATGGAGCGTGCATGTACTGAACTATCTCAGCGGTTGGCCTATCTAGGCTCACTCGCGAGATCTAGTGTGTTCACACAGGGACCCGGTGCCTCAGCACCCAAGCCGATTGGGTTTAAGGGTCAACCGAGAAAAGAGCATCTCTCTTCTTGGGATGGGACGAGACTCTGTCACCATGTCTGCACGACTCACGGTAGAACGTGCCCAAGCCTTACTGCTATGTCTGAGCAAACTCAGGCATCCAGTGGTCGCCCTGGAAAACTTCCAGAGGCTCCTGGGGCATAGCGGCCCTGTTGACCAGGCTGGAACATCGGTGCAGTTGTCCCTTTAGGTAAACCCCTTTTTCCAGCTGGTGCTCCGTACGTAGTGGCTCCCCCATCAGGGGTGGCCCCGGCCGATGTAATTTCTTCACCAAGATTCTCCTACTCAGGCGAATGCGTGACCTCCTCTCGCGTGGTGCTACCCACAAGGGTAAGCAATACACGATACCTCCATGAGTCATCTTCCCTTTTCAGGTGAGACCATTGGCATATTTCCACATGTTTACCTCCCTATGGCAGGATGTGGCCTCCGTAACGCACTCCCTCCTTGAAGGGGCCTATTTCCCGGTGCAGTTAGCGGTCGGGCGGCTATCTCGCTGCGATGATAGAAGGCCAGCGCCCCAAGAGACCGGTGGTAAAGTACCTCTTATCTTTTTTCAAAGCTCTGGACGTCTTACCATTTCTCCACTGGTAGGTTACGCTCTCGTGTAGAAGCTCACACCTTTGACGCACTAGAGTCGGTCAAGGTAGCTCCGCTGGAGATCGTGACATGGCATGGCGCTGTGGCGTGATTATATAGGAACCTCATACTGTCGTCCTCGACACAACGTCGAGAGACCGACAGAAAGGGAACGTCTGGGTTACTTGCGTAACCCCGGTTCCCTGATGGAGGGAACCAGACGTTGTGTCCTTCATGCCACACCGCTGTGCCGCCCGCTGCAAACGGTCGTGAGTCATCCTCACGTTCCTCAGCACAAAGGTAATGAATGAGCACGCCGGCTCCCCTTTTATACCCGGATGTCCGGGGCGGGGCCCGGCATGCAAATTTCATTCGCCAATTCCCATTGGCCTTTTTAATATAGTCAGAGTCGATTGGTTCTCAAGAGCGAACCCCATACTGTCGTCCTCGACACAACGTCTCGTTCCCTCCATCAGGGAACCGGGGTTACGCAAGTAACCCAGACGTTTTTCTATCACAGTTTGAAACAAAAAATTGCATACATAACATCTTACAAATTATGATACATAATACCATGCATTTGTAAACATATTTACTTTTCGTTATATTTAAATATTTATATTTCAGTTTGTACATTTGTTTTTATTCAATTACATTTTGTTATATAGTTATTGTTGAATATTTTTTATATTTCTAATTTCAATAATAAGTTTATATTTACCTTCTATTATACTACTAGTATAATTTGACAATATAGTAGTTTTTATTTTAGAACATTTGAAAACTTGGCATATCTAGTGTGTTAAATCTGTAAAATTGATTCTTTGTGTTTGTAGGTGGTGATGGCAGTGGCTCAGCTCTATTTTCATTTGGCTCCTAAAGCCGAGGTGGGCGTCATCGCTAAAGCTTTGGTCAGGTTAATGCGAAGCCACAGGTATTTAACTACACTGATTAGTACACACTGACAAATACACAAGCATTTGAACATATCAACTTTATCTATCAAATGAAAAAGAACACATGAGGTAGATGGGTGATAGGTTATACCTCGGTAGATGATAAGACAGCAGTTATGTTGCTGTAAGGGGCAGATTGAAAACATCATCCATTATTCACATCCCTCATTTCATTTAGCTTCCTTTCAACTTTTTTTATACAGTTCTAGTCCCAAGAATATCGATGATCTATTTTCACCCACAGATTGTGTGTAATAAAAGATACATTAAGAGTGTTACGCACATGTTTTTGAATCCTACTAACATTTTTGTGTTTCCGTAGTGAAGTGCAGTATGTCGTGCTTCAAAACGTCGCTACCATGAGCATTAAAAGACGTGTAAGTACACAACACATTAGAAAACTCATGAATGAGTCAGATATTCTACATTTTAACTATCCACGGAAAACATAAATATGACTTTAATATTGTAATATTTAGTTTTCTTTAATTTGTAGCATTTAATGGTTTATTGTAAAATCTGCAGATACTCTTCAAGGTTTAGCTTTTAAACATGGACAAAATTTACAGTAAAGTTACAGTATAATAGTTTGTCCTTGAGAGATTCTTTTAGAACACTATGAAATATTTTCAAAGGGATCTTTGTGGTTTTCCTTAGAGGAAGGATGGATAGATAAACTAGAACATTTTTGGAAAAAAAAACATGTATGCCATCATTTTGTGAGCTGAAGTAAACTGTTCTTGAAAATGTCTGTTGCAGGGAATGTTCGAACCGTATTTGAAGAGTTTTTATATCCGCTCCACAGACCCCACGCAGATCAAAATTCTTAAGGTAAACTGACTTTGACTTAATGTTAAATTCACAGATAATTAAAAAGGATGTCATGAATTAATCACTCTCTAGTTGTTCGAAACCTGTATATATTTCTTTTTTGGTTGAAAACTGAGAAAAATCATTGGAAGGATGCTTGTAAGCAAGCGAATCAAAAAGTTCTTGACGACCAAAGTATGAAACATTACAATGGGAGTCTAAAGCACCAGAACTTTTTGCTCTTTACATTCTTCAAAGTACTTTCTGTGTTTAACTGATTAATAAAGTATAAAGTAATTTATTGTACTTTGGTAGTCAATAGGGTTCAAGAACTGTTAATATATAACAAAATATGTACAGATTTAACAACTCAAACTATAGTATGACAAGTATAACAGAATTTATATCTTTGGGTGAACTAACATCACTAACATATATTAATTTGTTATAATTTTTTACATAATTTAGTATATAATGGGTGTTGGTAATTAAACATTGTAATTTCTCTTTCGAACTTAGCTTGAGGTTCTGACAAATTTGGCTAATGAGACAAACATCTCCACCATCTTGAGAGAATTTCAGGTACTGTTTCACACATGCCATTCCTTTTGTTGTATTTATTTTTTAATATTTGTATAATACTGTATCTTTTTGTATGTTTGTAATATAGACGTACATTAAGAGCATGGATAAAGATTTTGTAGCCGCTAGCATTCAGGCCATTGGTCGCTGTGCGACAAACATCGGTGAGGTCAGAGACACCTGCTTGAATGGTCTTGTCCAGCTACTATCTAACAGAGACGGTGAGAAGATGTGATTTTAAAATACCATTCTTTGTGCACACCATGTGTCTAATATATTCATATGTGTGTGTATGTTTAGAGCTGGTTGTTGCTGAATCTGTAGTTGTGATCAAGAAACTCCTGCAGATGCAACCTGAGCAACACAGTGACATCATCAAGCACATGGCAAAACTCATCGACAACATCCAGGTACCGTTCTTATCCACATGTCACATGCTTAAACACACTCGTTTCTGCAAAACTAACTGTGTGTCCTGTGCATAAGGTACCGATGGCCCGAGCCAGCATCCTATGGCTGATCGGTGAATACTGTGAGCACGTCCCCAAAATCGCCCCAGACGTCTTGAGGAAAATGGCCAAGAGCTTTACAAACGAAGAGGATATTGTCAAACTTCAAATTATCAACTTGGCAGCCAAACTGTACCTTACCAACTCAAAGCAGGTAAGAACTTCTCATTCTTTCCCGTCATGTGTAAAAGTGTTAAGATAAAATACTCTTTCCCTGTGTCTTACAGACTAAGCTGTTAACACAATACGTGTTAAACCTGGCCAAATACGACCAAAACTATGACATCAGAGATCGAGCCCGGTTCATACGCCAGCTGATCGTGCCCACTGATAAGAGTGGCGCTCTTAACAAATATGCCAAGAAGCTTTTCCTTGCCCTCAAGCCCGCCCCAGTCCTGGAGTCTCCATTTAAAGGTATAATGTAGAAGTACGTTCGCCAGAATACACAGTTGATAAAAACGTCTTTGTTTGTTTTGCAGACAGAGATCATTTTCAGCTTGGGTCACTGTCTCATCTCCTCAACGCTAAAGCCTCTGGATATCAGGAGCTGCCCGACTGGCCCCAATCAGCGCCCGACCCGTCTGTGCGCAACGTGGAGGTGAAGGATTCAGTGTGTGCAGGTCGAACAGTTCTGACAGGGGCCGCAGGGGTGCTTCTTCAACTGACTACCAGAGGGAGCATCAACATGCAAGACCTCCCCAAGAATCGCCCCAAATTTCACTCTCCTCGCTCATTAGCATAACCCCACCCTCATGATGCATAAATCACACACTCTGCATTTCAATTGGGTGCTGGCTACTCATACCGCAATTCTCATTAGAAAGGGATCCGTTGTTATTTAGACTGGGTATCTTTTGAAATATTTAAAGTAGTGTGTATTCTACCCCAGTCCAGCCCAAATCATTGTCAAAGCGAACAAACCAATTCTCAATGCACATGCATGAGATCTGAGGTCTAACGCTATGGTCAGGGGCTCTGTATATTCAGGTTTTTGTCCGTAAAATGTTTTAATTTGTTGTGTCATAAAACCATCATTCACAGAGCAGATTTCACATTAGATTGATCTCTCTGTCTCCTCCCACAATGCCATGCAGCAAGAGGAAATCATAGACACCAGCGAGGGCCGAATTGGCCTCCTGGGAAATTGGAGAGAGGTGCCCGAAAGAGTGCGGTGGCTTCTCTTTATCTCTTTCTCTCTCTATGATCTCTGTGTGGTCTTTCCTGTATTGAAGTGTGTGTGAAGTCCGCTGACCTAAACATACCTTTTCAGCCATACTAAACATCACATTAGCATCCATATTAATGTTGCACTTCCATTTCTGTGACACCAAATATTCAGCAAAGCATCCAAACATTATGCGAATACAGATTTGCTATTGATACACATTCAAATAATAAATTGCAGCGGGGACAATTCACTAAAGAGTTGCAAACACTGTTTTTGATTGTGCTTTTTATTGTAATTATCTCATTATTTTAAACTTTTTGGTGAATTTAATGTCTGTATATTTAGTTTCTCATAGGTTGTGCTCATATTTTCTAATGGCAGTAGGAAAGAAAATCTGTTATATCTCCATGATTTCTCCTAGAAATCACTTTTAATGACTCAAACTAGGCTCAGATTTGTCAAATCTAAAATCAATCGACAAATATTTCAATCTCAATATGATCTCAAACATTTATATCAAATTTGCCCAAATCTGGATTGTTTAACTTTTAAATCTACATTCATTTTCTCCTCCATACACAGCATCCGTATTCGTTTCTTTTTCTCCAAAGCAAGTTTAGAATTTATTTTAATATGAAACAGTGGATGCGATTCATTTTTAGTGAATTCCCCCCCCCCCCCCCCCCCCTCATCATCTCCACTGCTTTAACTAAAGCTGTCAGAGAAATATTCACATAGAAAAGAGAGATGCATTCGAGTTTACCTGCTGATCTGTTGAAAAGTGCAACTTGATTCCTTGTGTGTACTTTGCAATCTTTTCTTTATTTTCTGTTATTTCTTTTCCTCTTCTTCTGGCCATCTCACAGCATCATTCTGGCGTTTCTTTTGTTTCTTTCTCGTTTGCCAGGTTATTAGACTGCTCGAAAGAGTCACCACTTTAACCAGCGTGAGTCCGTCAGTCACCCTTAGCGTCAGACCCAAGAGCTTTTGCCACCAGCTTAGTCTAGCGTCTGTTCTGTGCTAGATCAGCCTTTCCTCTGCCCCTGCTCTTCGAATTAACTCTAAATCCTCAAAAAAACATCAGCGACTGATGCTAAATTGAAACTTTTTGTGATTTATAAAACTTTTAAATAGACTAAATCTTGAAATACTCAGCTCTGGAGGTCGTTTTGTGTTTTTTGAGGATGTGATTTTTCGTTATGTTTAAGCGTACACAATAAGAATTAATGTGGCCATGAATGCACAACCTTCGCTGCTGTAGAGACCAATCGCTGGTCTCGGGAACAGAGTTGTTTTTAATCTATACATGTAAATAAATGTTTGCTGCTTGTTAAGAGGCATTCATGGCCATTACCTTTCAGTCTGATTTTAAAACGGCTTACTTCAGGATCTGGTTTGACTCTGGATCTGTGATCTTTTGCAGATTCCAGAGTGGAGCAAATGCACGAGCCGGAAGGACCGGAAAGAGAAGAAAGTAGAGAAGCCATTTTATTCGGACTCTGACGGAGAATCAGGGCCGACTGAATCTGCGGACAGTGGTAACCATAGAGACAATAGCATCTTGTCTATGATAAATAAATGTTATATGTTCAGATACAACTTTTATATATCAATCATTTAACATTGTTTATTTAATGATAATATATAGATACTTATACTTGTAATACAACCACATTTGCGAACAGTTTTTCGATAGTAATTTTATTTTATTTAGCTTCTTGATTATCTTTATTTGATCTATTGATTATCATTAAATATATCAATAAAATATATTGTGGTATACTCACTTCATAGGCAGCTTTTTTCTCCTCTTATTCTTCTCAAATGTAAGCTTTTTAAATTACTCAAAAATAAACCATGTTACTGATTACAGAAAGTTTTTAGGGAAAACTCGGATTTTGTACAACTCTTGAGGAGGGTTTACCACAGATCTACTTTGATTTAATGATCTTGCTCTTACCTTTTCTCCTTGGTTGTCTTTCTATCCAGAGTCAGACTCAGGCAGCGGGTCAGAGAGTGTAAGTGGCAGTGACGTGAGCGCCTCCGGCTCAGAAAGTGAGGAGAGCCGGGAGGAGACAGAGTCAGATGAGGAGGATGAAAAGGAGGAGAAGATGAAAAAGAAAAGAGTGGAGAAAACCAAAGCGAAAAAACCAGTGGTGGAGAGCGCTGAGAGGTCACATACATTTACTGAGATGATTGGATTCAAACTTTTTCACATGACAAAGACAATCTGATTAACATTAGAATGGGCTAAAATTGTTTTCATTCATTCTCACAGTGAGCAGAGCAGCGGCGCAGAGGAAAGGAAGCGCATCAGGAAGACAGGAAAAGCTCCTAAGAGCGCTACAGAATCAGAAAGCGAATCAGAGAGCAGCGAATCAGAAGAGGAGTCAGATGATGAGTCAGAAGAGGAATCAGAGTCCGATGATGACATCAGAAAGAAGAAGGTAACACACATGAGAGAAAAAAAAGCAAATTTGAGTTCTTGTGCATCATCTGTAATTATAATTTCATTCAGGCACCTGCAAAACAGCCGCCCAAACAATCCAAAAAAGAGAGCAAGAGAGAAACACAAGAAATGTCTTTGCTGGATCTGGATGACTGTAAGTTCAGTTTAAGTTGAAACCAAGGATTTTAATGCCTAAAAATATTTAACGCACTTATTTGTGCCTCAGTTGAACCAACCCCAGCATCAGCTCCGGTGACTCCCGTCAACTTCCTGTCCAGCAGTCTGGTGTCTGATCTGGAGGGTCTGTCACTGACTGACACAATTTTGGCACCAACTGTGAGTTCTGTAAAATCACAGTTCTTGTGACTAACTGATATAACTGTTTTAACTTAATTATCATCTCCTCTGCTCTGCTCTTCTCTGACAGACCATCGCTCCATCTTCTTCAATAAAGATGAATGAACTCCTGCACCGTATAACAGGAGAGGGTCTTGGGGTGGAATACTGTTTCAGCCGGCAGCCATTCAGCCCCGACCCCAACATGGTGGCCGTCCAGATCCATTTCACTAACAACACCAACTCTGAAACAAAAAACATCCACATTGAAGAGGCCAAGCTTCAGTCGGGAATGAGAATCAAAGAGTTCTCAGAGATCGGTCTGTCGGGGCATCATGGATTTATTAAGAGTTTTTTCTCTGCAGAGGAATAATTCTGAGTTTATTTTGAATTGTTGTGTTTGTTGGTGTGTTTTTTAGAGTTATTGGTGGCAGGTGAATCAGTTACAGTGGTGATGGGTATAGATTTCTGTGATTCGACGCAAACGGCAAACTTCCAGCTTTGGTGAGAAAACTCTCCCTCTTAAAAAAGGCTTTATGTTAAATCAAACAATTATAATTAATTGTGATGTTTTGTCACACTTTTGCTTTGTTTCAGCACTCACACCCGCAAGTTCTTCGTATCGATCCAGCCACCTGTCGGGGAGTTGATGACACCAGCGTTTCTGACGGAAAATGATTTCAAGAGGGAGCAGGGTGAGCACCAACTATTACATCAACTTTATCAACTCACTTAAAGAGAGAAACCAAAACTCACTTAAAGTTATACAAAACAAAATTTGTATAACTAAAACTTTTTTGGTGAAACATAAAAGAAGACATTTTGAAAAATGATTTTGTGTCCACACAAATGAAGTCAATCTGGTTTATTGTTGATTGGTTACCAACATTTACATACTACTTATCATCGCATGTTTTCTTAAAACCTTTCAATCTCTCTGAACCTCTGAATTGTACATAATATAGAGAGAGATTAAGAGAAGCTCTTTGGTCTTTTTGAGACACATTTTCATTATTTATCAAATGTGGCCTGAAGCCAAGGGTCAGTTTTCCTTTTTTTATAAATCAAATAAAAAGCTTTTAGAGACTTGTTCAAGAAAATGGAAAGCGTACACATGCTAAATAATTATTAAAAACAGTGAGCCGGTTTCACCTTAACATAAAAATCAAACCACCTCCTAAAGTTGTTATCTTTCCATACTCATGTTTTTCTAACATGTTGGGTCGTTTTATTGCTATCCACTAGAGAATATATTGAACGGTAAGTTTCTCTGTGTAAACAAAAAAATTAGTATTCACCCCCTTTTCTTTTCCCTTTAGAGAGACAGTTTGTACCATAATAATTGTGTCAAAATTTACTCTAAAACCTGCAGTACACAAAAAAGATATTTTGAAAAGTGTTTGCAACCGAACAGCAGCAACATCCATTTGTTTCTACTGTACGAACACAAAACCAACACTACCTACATTCTTCAAAATATCTTCTATCGTGTTCTGGATGAGAACGTCTGTTTGAAATGACGATAGGATGAGTAAATGATGACATCATTTTCATTTTTGGGTGAACTATCACTTTAACACACACACACATGCCCTCGCTCTCTTTCTATCAGTGACTTTACTTCTAGTCACCCCTCTCATCAGTCTTCATTGCCTTGGTGACTGTTACCATGACTATGCATCTCCCCCAGCACGTCAAGGTAACTGTGCTGTGTCTCACCAGGAATGTACCGTCTGCACACAGTCGTGACTTGCGACCCAACACTCCTGAAAAACACTCAAAAATCACGGCTCGCAAGAGTACACATCAGTTTGGAATGTAATGTTGCTCTCTCTCACACAGGTAAACTGATGGGAATGAACGAGATCTCAGAGAAGTTGACTCTGGGAGACAAATGCGTGAATGAGCATGTCATCGTGGAAAGAGTCACGGCCACTGCCAACTTAAGCCGAGTGCCCTGCGGTTCTGAAAAAGAGTGCAGGTAACAAATCCGTATCTATATAATGTGTGACCCAAATACTGTGACATGTTAAATAATGTCAGTTGTTTCTATTCTTTGCGTTTCTTTGCCTTTTCTCCACGTTGCTTTCTGTTATTCTTGCCTGTGATCTTTTTGAACTTCATCTCAGTATTCCGACTCCTCCCCCTTCCTCACCTGTCCACAGATTCGCAGGTAAAACCGTCAGCAGCGGCTGTCTCGTGCTGGTCACCGTTGCTATAAAGGAAGGGAGAGGAGCTCAGCTGACGGTCAATTGCGAGAAGATGGTGATCGGCACGATGCTGGTGAAAGATATCCTACAGGCCCTGTCGCAGTGAAAGCGCCCCCTGCAATCTGCACCCTCCTATTGCTGCCTAGCACATGTGTGTAAACCTACCGTACGGACCGCTTGTAGCATCAAAACTTTTCATTTACAGTGAGAGGCATCAGGTATATTGTTACAGTTTGTTAAGTGGTCGTTGCATGGAATCAAAACAGCTGAACATCATTCAGAGAGGTCATAAATATCTTTTGGTGTACCTAGATATAGGTGAAAAACAGTAATTACAAATCACACAACTCTTCTCTGTTCATTTAATATAATTTGTCCTTTATTTTCCATCTGATCACACATTATTTTTGATAGATTTAGAAATCCACATTGTTTTTTACGCCTGTTTTGTTTTGCCATTGTTTCGAGCCTACATTTATATCATTTGAAACCCAAACTCTAATACTTTTCTATTCAACAGGAAAACACATCACACATACATTTATTTTATCGGTACGACATCTATGTGTCAGATGTCATATAGACCTCTGCGTGTTCGATGTTTATGATTAAGTATGGATGTACAACAGTTCTTTCTAAGATCATTTTAAACAGCTGATGTTTTCAAGAACTTTAGCTGACATCTTACAAATGAACCCGTGCTAACGTCAAACTTTCATCCTAAAATGCAGACAGCTCTTCTATCTTATAATCTCATTTTAGACACATACACATTTATTGAATCTTAGAATTAACTGCCGTCAACTCAGACACAAGCTTACAATGTCTGGAAAAGATGATGTCTTTACTACAAACTTGTAGTTTAATGAATTTGAGAGTATGACCCGTCAATCACACAGCACAATCTCTTATGTCATAGAAGTTTGTCATCATCATGGTTTTTGATCTTTTAATGTTCAGTGATGCCCAAGATATTTTATTGCACTCTGGAGCTGAAAGCATTGCTGGTAGTTTGCTTTTTATTGGAAAAGTAATATAATGATGTGCTTGTGTGCATTAAACCCTCCATTAGAATCAGGAATCAGGTTTTACTTTGACCTCTGTGTGACTGTAAAAATATCATGTGTTCTTTGAATATTCTCTATTTATTTAAAATGTCAATAAATGAAATGTGCACTCGGATTTGGTGTTGTTTAGTCATTTATTTATATGTATTTGATGACTTCCTCCTCTGACAACCATATTGTTTTCATATTGAACAAAGGTGCTGTGCGCGTCACCGTCTTCGCATGCACGTGCTCGTGACGTGCACCTGTTAATTAACTCAATATTAAAATAATTATCGACTTTATATCACATTTATACTCGGTTTAGGTTATAAGAAGTGTTTATGTTTTGTTAAGCACGATGGATTTCTACAAGGTAGGCACGTGAACGCGCATTTATCACAAACGCGTGGACAGTTTATTTTTATTGTGGCTTCAATATATAAATCCTAAAAATAATGTAGTTATGTACACAATATGTGTTTTGTGTTATTAAACTGATGGAAATGTGAACGCGCACGGATTGTGTGTTTATTAATGAGAAGATGACGTCACACATTCTTATTTCACATAATTCCGGAAGCACGTAAAGTTGAGTTTGAAGTAAAATTACTTGCTCTCTAAAATTTACAAAAGTGTGTTGGGTAATTTATACAAATAAATAAAGAATAAAAAATAAAACTTATAAAATATGTGCAAAACCCTATAGACATGTTAAAGAATTACGTCACTTATAAATGACGACACGTCTCCCAACAGAGTGCATTAAAATATGTTATTTTCCGATAAGAAACGACATAATAATGTATTTAAAAATGAAATATTCCTTTAAGAAATATAAATCTATAGTCGTTGCTGTGCACGTGCATGTTTCCTGTCAGAA
>JAWHQN010000154.1:5223670-5228670 GCA_033220385.1 Triplophysa yarkandensis | reverse complement strand
CGTGTGTATCAGATGGATCAGGTGCTGTGTGCCGGGGGTCGTGTTCTTCTACATCAGTGTACCGCTGAAGTGGCTCATTTCTCTCTGCGCTGGTGGACAGAATCAGACTCCCTGAAACACAGACACAACCCACAGAGTGAGTCACAAACACACAGAACCAACAGAGTCAAACACACACAGACTCACAGACTCACATACAAACACAAGCACATGATAAAAGCGTAATGCGGGATTCTGTATGTTTCTGTTATTAGAATATTCGGAGTTAAGTGCTGAACTTTCATCACCTGATTTCACTGGTGCTGATTCGTTTTATGTGCGTGTGAACCTTGACCTGAGTTCCCATGGCGACCCTCCTTGTCTCAGCGTCCACTGTGATGATGTGCTGCATGTTACTGACACGCGTTACAATGGCAAATATCAGTGGCGCTGCGTCCGTGTGGACAAACACACCGGCAAAGAACTGCAGGCCGGAGCCGTACCCAACTACAACAGGTATATCAAATACACAACAGACACAGACAAACACATACACAGCAGATCCACGCACTTTGTTAAAGGTCATATATATGCGTGCTTTTTTGTCACCCAGGGCTCAACAGTTGTTGTTAGTGAGACTCCGTACCATGGCACTAGAACAGAACCAATGCAGAAAGATGGTGAATATCTCTCGTGTCATCTCATCTCTCTCTCTCATACACATACTGAGTTGTGTGTTGTGTGTAGTTCTCTAGGAAGACTCCTGAGCGTGTACGTCTGATTAAAGCGGTTGCATCAAACTACCGTGCGATTGGTTCTTCTGCTCCTGTGCTCTACACACTCAGTAACCGTAAGCTCCTCCAACTTCTACATTTCATCAATCAAACACATTGTATAGACGTTTGTGTAGCTTGTGTGTTTTTGTGTTGTCAGGTCATGAGGAGCAGTTGATTCCCTATAGTATGGTGGAGATGATTCATGTGTCCAGTAAACGTCCGGTGATTTTCTCTCCATCTGTCCTGTCCCGCGGGATCATTGAGAGGTTGTTGCAGCCGGCTGAATCCTGTCTGGGCTTTAACACCTGTCAACCAGGTATGACCCTTCTCACTCTTTATTCTGTTCTATCTGGACTTTTCATTTATACCCACCAGAAATAATTCCTGCTCTGACGATAAATGTGTTGATTGATGAAGAACTAAAAGTAATGCTGTGTTTAGAGCCCATGGAGGAATGTGTGCGTGAGGATCGAAGCGTGTTCCTCTTGAACTCCTCAGATGAGCTCATGGGGATCAAACTACAGAGTATTCAGGAGATTATTACCCAGGTAATACTCACATAAACACACTGAGAGTAAGAGTTACGTTTAACCTCGTGTGTGTGTGTGTGTGTGTGTGTGTGTGTGTGTGTGTGTGTGTGTGTGTGTGTGTGTGTGTGTGTGTGTGTGTGTGTGTGTGGTGCGTGTGTGTGTGTGTGTGTGTGTGGGTGTGTGGTGCGTGCGTGCGTGCGTGCGTGTGCATGTCTGTGTGTGTGTGTGTGTGTGTTAAAGACCTTTAGTGTGTGTGTGTGTGTGTGTGTGTGTGTGTGTGTGTGTGTGTGTGTGTGTGTGTGTGTGTGTGTGTGTGTGTGTTAAAGACCTTTAGTGTGTGTGTGTGTGTGTGTGTGTGTGTGTGTGTGTGTGTGTGTGTTAAAGACCTTTAGTGTGTGTGTGTGTGTGTGTGTGTGTGTGTGTGTGTGTTTGTGTTAAAGACCTTTAGTGTGTGTGTGTGTGTGTGTGTGTGTGTGTGTGTGTGTGTGTGTGTGTGTCTGTGTGTGTGTGTCTGTGTGTGTGTGTCTGTGTGTGTGTGTCTGTGTGTGTGTGTGTGTGTGTGTAAAGACCTTTTGTGTGTGTGTATGTGTGTGTCTGTCTGTCTGTCTGTCTGTGTGTGTGTGTGTGTGTGTGTGTGTGTCTGTCTGTCTGTCTGTCTGTCTGTCTGTCTGTCTGTCTGTCTGTCTGTCTGTCTGTCTGTCTGTCTGTCTGTCTGTCTGTCTGTCTGTCTGCGTGCGTGTGTGTGATTATTATTGACCTCCCACAAAATAACTGTAATATTTTCATCATCCGGGAGAAACGTCATTGGTTATTTTTTAGATAAAACAAAATGACATTGTTTAAACTGTGTGTGTGTGTGTGTGTGCGTGTGTGTGTGTGTGTTCAGGAGAAACACTGTCTGCTCCCGCTGACCGTCAGCTGTGTGGACAATCTACTAAAGCACGGTGTCTATCCCATCATCATCTACATCAAACCTAAAGACAAGAAGGGCAGGAAGTTCAGGTGAGGATCTGATTCATCCATCACCGTTAACCAATCAAACGTGATTGACTTCTGACATTAATATCCTCCAGGAAGTTGTTGTCCGGCTGTAGGGAGGAGGAGGTGATGGAGGTGTGTCAGATGGAGGAGTTACAGTTAGAAACTCTTCCTCTGATGTTCTGTACGGTGGAACCGAACACGTGGACGAGCACTGAAGATCTTCTGGCTGTCCTCCGTAGTACAGTTCTGACCCAGCAGACTTCTGTGGTGTGGCTGGAGCAGGACCGTATCCAGTAGAGCAAACATCATTATTATCAGTTCATTATAATACAATGCAACTGTCTCTTTAAAACAATTCAATGAAAAATACTAATAATAATAAATAATCCCTTTTCTTCCCGCCTGCAGGTTTTTAATTGCCTTGTATAACTTAATTATTGTAGCACTTTTTCACCTTTACTGCTTCATATTCTCCTGGATTCTTTAGAGTGTAAAACACGTGCGTATGTTATTATATCAAATGATTGTAGATCTTACAAACACAACCGCACAGTTCACTTATATTATGGGTTATGTTTGTGTAATATTCTGGGATGGAAAGCAGACGCAGTTACATACAACCTGCAGAAAACATCAAACTCACACCACTGAGACATTTCTCAAAATATCTTCGTTATGATTACTGTGATTTTTATTAAAACAAATGTGATTCATTATTAAAACAAATGTGATTAAACAAATGTGATTCATTATTAAAACAAATGTGATTCATTATTAAAACAAATGTGATTAAACAAATGTGATTCATTATTAAAACAAATGTGATTAAACAAATGTGATTCATTATTAAAACAAATGTGATTAAACAAATGTGATTCATTATTAAAACAAATGTGATTAAACAAATGTGATTCATTATTAAAACAAATGTGATTAAACAAATGTGATTCATTATTAAAACAAATATGATTAAACAAATGTGATTAAACAAATGTGATTCATTTTTAAATAAAATAAGTCCTCAAAATAGCACATTTACTTTATGATTGAGTGTATTATATATGATTATGTGTATTTCTGTGAACAGCAAATATCTCATAAATAAATAACAGTTACAGCAATAGATATCTATTAATACAACAGTTATTGCAGTTGAAGTAGATTTTGTGATGCTGTGACGTCATAAGTCGGTCGGTCTGCGCAGCGCTGCGTGAACTCGGGCGGGTGGGGGTGGGGTTGACTTATGACGTGTGCAGTGACGTCAGTGCGCAGCTGCAGACCGGACTGACGGGTAAGCAAAACAAACGTGTAACATTTACAAACACACACTCGATATTTTACACTTATTACACGTCTTACACGCACACTCACGCGAGTGCACGCGTGATTGTGTGTCTGTGAGAGCTGAAGTTGTGTTGGAATGTTTTTAGCTGTGTGCTATCGACACATTAGCACGCTTTGATTAAAGAACAGCGTTATAAACGCTGGAATCACAACAGAACGATAATAAACGACACTCTTCTATATCACACACACGTGTTATTAACTCTTCATGTGTGTGTGTGGTTCAGCTTGACTGTATATGCGCCATCATTAGCATGTTAGCTTGAGAAGTTTCTGAGGAGAGACATGAAGAAGAGCTTTAATGTCTCATCTATACTACACTTTATTATTATTATTATTATTATTATTATTATTATTATTATTATAGTGGTTTAAATAGATCTATACTACACTTTATTATTATTATTATTATTATTATTATTATTATTATTATTATTATAGTGGTTTAAATAGATCTATACTACACTTCATTATTATTATTATTATTATTATTATTATTATTATAGTGGTTTAAATAGATCTATACTACACTTTATTATTATTATTATTATTATTATTATTATTATTATTATTATTATAGTGGTTTAAATAGATCTATACTACACTTCATTATTATTATTATTATTATTATTATTATTATTATTATAGTGGTTTAAATAGATCTATACTACACTTTATTATTATTATTATTATTATCATTATTATTATTATTATTATTATTATTATTATTATTATTATTATTATTATTATTATTATTATTATTATTATTATTACAGTGGTTTAAATAGATCTATACTACACTTTATTATTATTATTATTATTATTATTATTATTATTATTATTATAGTGGTTTAAATAGATCTATACTACACTTCATTATTATTATTATTATTATTATTATTATTATTATTATAGTGGTTTAAATAGATCTATACTACACTTTATTATTATTATTATTATTATCATTATTATTATTATTATTATTATTATTATTATTATTATTATTATTATTATTATAGTGGTTTAAATAGATCTATACTACACTTTATTATTATTATTATTATTATTATTATTATTATAGTGGTTTAAATAGAACTATACTACACTTTATTATTATTATTATTATTATTATTATTATTATTATTATAGTGGTTTAAATAGATCTATACTACACTTTATTATTATTATTATTATTATTATTATTATAGTGGTTTAAATAGATCTATACTACACTTTATTATTATTATTATTATTATTATTATTATTATAGTGGTTTAAACAGATCTATACTACACTTTATTATTATTATTATTATTATTATTATTATTATTATTATTATAGTGGTTTAAACAGATCTATACTACACTTTATTATTATTATTATTATTATT
>JAWHQN010000154.1:5203670-5218670 GCA_033220385.1 Triplophysa yarkandensis | reverse complement strand
GTGATGTGATGATGTGGTGATGTGATGTGATGTGATGATGTGGTGATGTGATGTGATGATGTGATGATGTGGTGATGGGATGTGATGATGTGATGATGTGGTGATGGGATGTGATGATGTGATGATGTGGTGATAGGATGTGGTGTGATGATGTGATGTGGTGTGATGATGTGGTGATGTGGTGATGGGATGTGGTGTGATGATGTGATGATGTGGTGATGTGATGTGATGATGTGATGATGTAATGATGTGGTGATGTGGTGATGTGATGTGATGTGATGATGTGATGTGATGCGTTTCAGAAACGGGACGGGAGCTGCACTTCATGGAAGACCGTCATTGTAAGACAGAAGACAGCGCTCATCAGGAGGTAAAACTATTACTGTTTACATCCCAAACATGCTGAACATGTGAATATTAATGAGCAACACTAATGCCTCGGAAACATTCTGTTTAAGTCAATGAATCTATTTAAAAAGAAACATGCTTATCTTCTTAAATCACATTAAAGAAGATAATCACAATAGCCGATACAATAATAGTTGAACAAGTGACACAACAGAGTTACTAAGTTACATAAAAGTGAGGTAAACCTGTTGGGAAAGAAATTTTATTTTATTTGTTATATGTTTATAGAGGAGTAAGTTAGGAAAGAAGGTACTCCTAATGGGTTAGGTGTAGCCGGTAAAGATGAGTTTTTAGGTGTTTTTTAAAGATAGAGACCGAGTCTGCCAAGTGTTCCACCATCAAGGAACCGATGCAGAGAACGTTCGAGAGAGAGATTTCTTACCCTTTTGAGAAGGCACCACAAGATGTTGCTAATTTGCGGAGCGCAGAGATCTGGAGGGCCATTTAGTTTTCTTAATATGTTAACATTATCTTATCACGCATTGAAATGGCTGTCGGTGATTTGGTTCATATTTTTTATGTTAGACACATAGACATAGCTTCACACTGAACATCAACTTCAGACTGATATCTTGTTTGATGAACTAAAGTCAACAGAATTGTACTTTTGTTAAAATATTTTTGTTTTTTTACAGGATACAAAAGACTATACTAAAGGTCAGTACTTTACATATATATATGTGAAAGTTTAAGGGGAGTTATTAAGACTTTTGTTATTTTTAAATAAAAATTCAAACCATAGTTCACCTCTGTGTCATTAAATAAATGATCCTGGACCACAAAACAGTCATAAGGGATTTTCTAAATTAAGATTTAAAGGTCATCTGAGCTGAATAAATAATCTCTCTATGATGGGACGTAAGGATTAGACAGTATTCAGAGACATGAATATTTTAAAATCTGGAATGTAAGATTTCAAGAATATCTAAATATTGAGAAAAGAGAGTTGAGAGTTGTCCAGATGGGGTCATTAGCAACACACATTACTGTTCAAGAGAAGTAAATAAATGCTTTCATTTGTATTGTGGAGGGAAGATTAACCCTAATGCTTAAGAAGCAACAGCTAGTGAAGTCTCTGAATATGTTTTGCAGTCCAAGTGAATAAAATATCTGTTTGAAAGAAACATTATAGTGACTTTGAACTTTTGATTGAAAGTTGCAAAAGTCTGTGTTGATTTCTTTAAATTTCTTCTTAGAGACAAATTCATCTCTTCCTTGTACTTCATCACTCCCCCCCTGTCCTGGTGCCGGGGGTTCAGCTGACCCCTCCGAGGGAGGGAACAATGCGAAGTGGATCACTGTGGCCAACGGACAGCCCTCCTCCGCGGTGTCCCAGCGCTACATGCCCCGTGAGGTACCCCCGCGCTTCCGCAACCAGCAGGAACCAAAAGTGCTACTGAAGAGGGGTCAGCCGCCACTATCCTGCATGCTGCTGGGGGGTGGACAGGGAGGAGACATCACGCCCTCCTCTAATGCAACCACAGCTGACGTCTCAGGTAAGTCTGTGGAGTTGATAATCTAGATAATCTGTTAAAAGTGTTTTTGTGTGGTTTCTGATATTTGTTTTTTTATCTCTTTTAGAAGATACTGTTTCTCTGCACTCATCATCTGATGCCTCAATCACTCCATCTTATGCAAATTCCTCATGGGGTATAGGCACAGTAGGCCAAACTTCTGCTCAGGGAATGGACAAGATTGTTGTAGACGGCTCTGATACAGAGAAGTGGGTGAGTGTCTGCAAGTTAGGAGGACTTGAAAACTCCTCCTGGAACCAAAATCAGAAAACATCGGCTGAACTGGGAATGGATGGTTCAGACACTGTTGCAGTCGAGGGTTTACCCTTAAAGAATAAAGAACCAGATCAGTTGATGGGGCCATCTTCTGATGGCTCTCAGAGCCCAAACCCAAACTACAAGCCCTCATCCTGGACCACTGCCTCTGATGGGTCACCCTTAACCATCAGTGTCCCTGAGGAATCTCCTCTCACATCCTTGAGTCCGACTGGTGCGCTGTACCAGACACTCAACAGCAAAGAGTGGGTGGGGCTTAAATCTGGACCAAATGATGAAAGGATAGAGGCTGGAGGCACCTGTGCAGAATCTACAGGAGAGAACAGAAGACCTGAGGATGAAGGATCAGGTGATAGAGACACATCTACAGGATGGACATCAGACTCAGTTGAAAATGACTCTAGGATGAGTGTGTCATGTTTACAAGACTCCCTGTTTGCAACCAATTCAGTTAAATCAAGAGTTGACAATCAAACCCTTGTTAATGATCGGGATAGTGTGGAGGGAGAGTTAGCCTGTAGTGATGATGGAACAAACATTCAAAAACCTTCAAGAGATCAGAATGAAGAAACTCTGCAGACAATGATGACTCGCAGTAACCTCGATCCCAGGGTATTGTGTAACACCGGATGGGGTCAGACACAGATCAAGCAGAGTGTCGCTTGGAATCTAGAACCAGACAGTGAGAATGTTGCTTGTGATGACGGGAACACCGGTCGCCGTAAGAAGGGATGGGAGCGTATAGGTGATGCTTCTCTTACCAGCTCTAATCTCCAGAAGCCAGAAGGTCTGGAGATGAAGCTTGGTCAAGGATGGGGAGGTGAGGAGTGGAATGACAGGATGAAAGTGAAGAGGAATGGATGGGGCACGCAGGGAGACAGTAAAGATGCAGGATGGAACGAAGATGAAAGTTCAAACCAGAAGGAAGGACTGGGGGGAGATCAGAATAGCAGATGCGAGTGGAAACAGCCGCCTTTATCTGAAACCGAAGGCATGAAAGAGGAGAAAGGTAAACATGGAAAGACTCAGGATGAGGGTACATGGGTGAGTTCTGAAGAGACGGGTGGATGGGGGGGTGAGAAACATCCTCCATCACAGATACCAAACAAACAGACAACACTTACAACTCAAAACCAACAGCAGCCAATGCTGGGACATCCCTCACAGGACAGAGGTCATCAAGAGAGTCACAACAAAGGGTCTGGATGGACATCTGGTCCTATTCCTCAGGTGTGTTTAGCTGTAGAGTCGAGTGGCTGGGATGAACCCTCGCCTCAGTCCATCAGTAGAAAAATGGAAGTTGATGATGGCACATCTGCATGGGGCGACCCATCACGATACAGCAGTAAGAATGTCAATCTGTGGGATAAGAACAGCTCACAGACCCAACAGCAGAGTTCTCAGTCATCTGGACGACAGCATGCAGCACCGTCTAAGAACCCTGGTAAGAGGATAACATTCAGTGACACTCTAAAGAAGAAAATTAGAGTTTAGGTCTTAAGGAATTGTTTTTGATGTTTGCACACTTCTAGTTCCTTCATCATGGGCACACAGCAGCGGTTTCTCTGATAAGTCAATGGAGGCTGGCACGTCTATGTGGGGGAAATCATCTGACTCCACATCTAACTGGGAAGCCTCCGAGGAGTCAGGAGGAGGTTGGGGAAACTCACGTGCTCATCCAACCAAGTGTGGTGAGAGCTAGTCCATATACGCACTCTCTCATCATATCCCTTTGTCCAAAGTGTCTTCTCCAAAGTCTAATCTTATACCCTTAGGTTCAAAGTCTATGCAGGAGGGATGGGGTGATGAAGGATCAGTTGGATCGCGTCACTCCAGCTGGGAGGAGGAGGATGCTGGCTCGGGTGTCTGGGGTAACAGGGGATCTCAAAGCAGCATGTCTTCATATAACTCTGAAAGCTGGGGGCAGAGTCAGGGGGGCAGACGACAGAACACACGGGTATGTTCTGAAGACTCTGACGTCAAACTGCATCTAAAATACTAATGTGGAATGTGAGCATAAATCTCTACTCCTTGGCTACTTTTAAATATGTGAACTCTTCTGGCTGTTTGTTTCTAGAGTCCTCTTAAAGGAAACAGTGGAGATTCATGGGCTGCTCCAGTGACTCGACAGTTCTCGAACATGAATGTCATGGTAAGATGTTAATCTTCCTCAACAATAGATTCACTGTAGATCAGAGGTTTTATCTTATTCTTTTCTTCCATTGTAAGGATGAAGATTCTAACAGTGTGAGTCAGGAAAGACATGACAGGAGAGGAATAAATGATGGAGAGATGAGGAGAGGAGGCAGATTATTCCGACCACAAAACACTAAAGACATCGCTCCTGGAGAGAGTGGATCATATGTGGACAAGGTATAGTACTCGGTCTAGACTGTATTTTCTGTGTTTTATTATCTATCACATATATCACCAATCTAATTTGGCCTGCATAAGAGTTTTATACAGAAAATGTATTTGCTAAAGCTACAGAAGCTCTTACATAGACATATACATCTATAATAAATTCTTCTGTTATGTTAATGTCTAGCTGTTTAACTTTGAAAATACACCCAATGAGAACACAAAAAACTGGAGAACTCTTGCACAAGGTGTTTTTCAGGCAATTTAATAAGTAATATTTTAATATTCTGTTGTGTTTGCAAGTCACATGGTGAAGAAAAAGTCTTGATTAGGACATTATGGCTCTTCCTTAAGTGATGTACAGAGGGGCTACATTTCTTTCTCACTTTGCAAGCCACTATAAACCTGGAGAATGACTTATTGCAAGAAAAAACCTTACATTACAGTCTTATGTTGTTTATTACTTTGATCAACATTAGAAAACATCTCATTTAAATGCACAGATCTGGCTTGTGATTCTTTGTTGTGTCGTTAGGTGGGAGGTCATGGTGTGTTTGGCGGTGGTCAACTGAGGGGTATGCATCATCCCTTCAGTCGTTCTCCTGTCATACGGGCACAAGTGCCTCAGTTTGTTCCTCCTCAGGTGTGTTTGTGCTTATGTTTTGTGGTGTTATGTTGATGTTGTAGCTGTGTGTACATCTTACTGATGTCTTTTCCCCGTGTGTTTTGTGCCACAGGTCGCTGGGCCGATGCTAAAGCCAATTGCGCCCCCTGGTGGGGGTATGTTCCCTCCCCAGCTCTCTCCTCAACACATGGCAATGCTGGGTGGTGTTCATCCACACATGCAGCAGTTTCAACTAGTACGTCTGAAGCGAAGTGAATGTCATAACTGAACACAATGTTCAGATGCTGTTGCCTTAATATTTGATTGTCTGTCTCAGGCTTGTCAACTCCTCCTTCAACAACAGCAACAACAGCAACAACAACAGTTCCTGAATCAGAGAAAGTTTCCTGCTCCTCCAAGACCGCAGCATGACCCACAGCAGGTAAAAACAGCCACTAAACCACAGTACACAACCATCTTCTGAGAGTCATCCCATGTGTTTTTTTGTGTGCAGTTGGCTCGTGTAATGGCTGTTCTCCAGCAGCAGCAGCAGCAGCAGGGGACGGGCGGAGGAAGACCTCCTGTCTCCAAACACCCAGACACCCCTCCCCTCCATCATCACCTGATCAAACCACCCGATACACCCCTGCATGCTGCCATGTCCGGATCTGATCTGCACAATAAATCATCTGCTTACACAGGTCAGACATGTTTCATCACCTGCATCATCTTCATCTGATCTTGGCCGACCGAAATATGTGTGGTTTGCTGTCTCAGGATTTGCTGGTGGCTCGGATCTGGAGGCTCTGATTGGTGGACTGAAGGATGGAGGAGTTGCTCAGTCTCGGTTTAAATGGATGATGGATGGAAACAGTTTGACACCTTCACCACCGGAGGTCCCACTTCCCAACGGTAAGATTAACACATGTGTGAGATTAAACTCGGAATGCCCTTTGTGGTGTTTTAAACAGATGAGTGTCTTCAATCAGGTCCAGTGAAGCTGGGTGCTAGTTCCACATACTCTCAGTATGATGTGTTGGGTGGCAGCTGGCACAGATCAGCAGCTGGTAAAGTGGACGTATCACCTGTCAACACCACGTGGCCTCCAGGTAGATAGTTGATGATCAGTGGTTGCTGACACTGAAGACGTTATTTTTATTTGTATGCATTTATATAGATTCATTTATTTTGATAATTATAAAATTTCTGTGTATTACTCCAAGATCTATAATATTTTTGTTGAATTGCATGTGTTATTCCTGATTTGTGTTTTGGTGTCAGTGTCTGCTAAATGAATGATGTGAAATGAGTTTGTGTTGATCCGACCTGTCATACTGTGTTTGATTCTTATATGAATGTGTTGCTTCACAGAGTTTCAGCCCGGTGTCCCATGGAAGGGCGTTCAGAGTCCTGAGCCCAATCCCTACATGACACCTGCAGGAATGATCGGATCATCTGTGCTCAGTGATTCAGAACATCAGCTCCTGCAAGAAAACGCAGGTACACACACACACACACACACACACAGACTGATACACAAACACACCCTGTTTTATGTGCTAAAAAGTTTGTTGATAGAGAGTAAGTGTGTGTGGATGTGTTTAATGATTCAGGCTCAAACTCTATGAACATTCGCTTATCTTCACCTGGTGCCTGGCCGTACAGTCCCTCAGAGCCTCCACACACTCCACGCACATCAGGTAACACACACAAAACCTAAGAACCTACACAAACTAGTGGGGAGTCGTGGCCTGGTGGTTCAAGTTGACACACACACACACACACACACACACACACACACACACACACACACACACACACACACACACACACACACACACACACACACACACACATAAAAACACAAACATGTTTCAAGTGTTGTTTATCATGTTTTAGTTAAATACTCAGAGCTGAAATCCAGTTGGCCTCCTGAGCCCATTGGACATGGCAAATCATGGAGGACCAATCGGAATGCTTCCCATTTTCCTCGCCCTCCTCCGGGTCTCACCAGTCAGAAACAGTCTTGGTCTGGAGAGGGGCCGCAGATGCCCAGGGTATGGGGAGGAGAGACAGGCAGTCAGGAATCGAACTTTAAACCCGGTAAAATTCACTTGTATTTCTCGATCTTTGTGTGTGTGCATATTTCACATTGTGTGTGTGCGTGCGTGCGTGCGTGCGTGCGTGCTTGCTTATTTCTCATTCTGTGTGTGTGTGTGTGTGTGTGTGTGTGTGTGTGTGCGTGCGTGCTTGCTTATTTCTCATTCTGTGTGTGTGTGTGTGTGCGTGTGTGCGTGTGTGTGTGCGTGTGCGTGTGTGTGTGTGCGTGTAGAGTGGAGCGATGGGGGAACAGGAAAATCTTGGCTGTTACTGCGCAACCTTACCCCACAGGTACAAACACACAAAAGTGTACACAAGTGTAACAAGCCAAATAGATGTTGTGAGGAATTCATGTTTGTCTCTTTAGATCGATGGCTCGACTCTGAAGACAATCTGTCTTCAACACGGCCCCCTGTTGACCTTTCACCTCGGTCTGACACCAGGTACTGCTCTGATTCGCTACAGCAGCCCGCACGAAGCCGCCAAAGCTCAGAGAGCCCTGCACATGTAAGCCCCACCCAATAATATTCTGTTGTAGTTTTATTATGAACATCAATAGAATTCTGAATTTTTCTCAGGTGCGTTCTGGGAAACACCACCCTACTGGCCGAGTTCATGAGCGACGATGACGTCATCCGCTACTTTACACATTCCCAGACTACAGGGGTCTCAAGGTCACCTGAGAGCTCTTCCAGCTCTGACCCCACATCACGAGAGGGTGGAGGTGGGAATGAAGAGACAGTGGTGGGGATAACCAGCGCAGAGTGGCAGGGGCTGGAGGTGCCAGGCGGCTCTGGACCTGAAGGACTCGCCCTCCTCAGCCAATGGAGTAACAGTTCAGAGGAGGGGGCGGGGAAAGGGTTCTGGGGGGGCGTGGCTCCTAGTTACCACAGCGGCAGTCTTTGGGGCACTTCTCAGCTGGAGGACGGCCCAGCTGGACTGTTGCCAGGCAACCTGTTGGGAGGTGGGGCAGACAGTTTGTGATTGACACTGATGGTGGTACAGATAAAGCTGGCGAGTTGTTTTTATGTCGCTCAAATTCTGAACATATGTCTTCTTTTTATTGTCTTTTTATTCATTTATCACAGGTCATCTTTAACAAATACAGGACAGAATAATAAGACGCTGTGTGTGTGGGCGCATGTGTTTTCTTGTGTGTGTGTTGCAGAAATGACATGCTGTAGCTTTAAGACTCTGATCAAACACTCACATTTCCACATAAACACTGGCCGTATATCTTGTGCTTACAGACATTCTCATCGCCAGATTTAAGCTATCTTGTATTTGAGTGCAGGGACTGTTTCTTCTGAAGGCCTTCTTTCTCAAACCGCTGAACACACAAACACTCTCTGATCTCAGTTCAGTTTCATTCACACATGAAAAACACACCTGCCTTATATTTCACCTCAGAATCAACACAAAAATATCCTGACATTATTTTCTAAGCCCTCTGTCATCATTTATTCTCTCCCATGTGCTGTTTTAGGTAAAGCTGTATTTTACTCTTTCTTAAGTTAACCACAAAAAGAGATATTTTGAGAAATGTTTCCGTAGTTTTATGTTTATGCAGTGGAAGTCAATGGGGTTTAGTGTTGTTTGATAACCAACATTTATCAAAATATCTTCTTTGTTATCTGCAAAAGAAGGGAACCCTTTAAAATGTCAGGATGCAAAAGATCTCTCTTACTTTCAGCCCTGTGGATGTGTTGTGTGTGATGTACAGACCGCTCACTGTTTCTTGATCTGTCCGACATGTTTGCTCTTACATGTATATCATTTCATTTCAATATTTAAATGATGTTTTTTGGTAAAGTATATAGAAGTTCTCTTTAATGACTGAGTGTGTGTGCACTTTACTGTTTCTTGTGTATATTGTGTGTGTTTATATTGTGCACTATACACTGCTGGTTGTATTTGGCATTAGCGGGTTTTCTAAGTGAACTCATGTAGCCTTTTGTATCTGCTGAACTGCAATAATGATTCGATGAGCATTTTAAAGACACAAACGTGACGGAGTTTCTGCCAAAACTTATCCGCCTGTCCAGAGTTTACATACATTGTGTTTTTATGTTTCTGTATTGTTGTTTTTGTTTTAAATTCAGACTCTAACACTCCTTTCAGTGTTTCATTTTTCAGATTTTACAAAGTGAAGAGCTTATTTAAAAAACATGAAGCTGTTATAAAGATTGAAGTATTTCATCTCTTACAGATTGTTGTTTTCTGTTCAAAATGTTCATTCAACATCATTCTGTCTCACTCTCTCTCTCTCTGTCAATCTGTCTCTCTCTTAATTCGTTATCGATATATATTGCGATATAATTTTTTTCTATCTATCCCATCATTTAAAGCAATTCCACCCTATAGAACATACTGAGAGTCAGAAGATGATGAAATCTATCCCATCATTTAAAACAGTTCCACCCTATAGAACACACTGAGAGTCAGAAGATGATGAAATCTATCCCATCATTTAAAGCAGTTCCACCCTATAGAACATACTGAGAGTCAGAAGATGATGAAATCTATCCCATCATTTAAAACAGTTACACCCTATAGAACACACTGAGAGTCAGAAGATGATGAAATCTATCCCATCATTTAAAACAGTTCCACCCTATAGAACACACTTAGAGTCAGAAGATGATGAAATCTATCCCATCATTTAAAGCAGTTACACCCTATAGAACATACTGAGAGTCAGAAGATGATGAAATCTATCCCATCATTTAAAACAGTTACACCCTATAGAACATACTGAGAGTCAGAAGATGATGAAATCTATCCCATCATTTAAAGCAGTTACACCCTATAGAACACACTGAGAGTCAGAAGATGATGAAATCTATCCCATCATTTAAAACAGTTACACCCTATAGAACACACTGAGAGTCAGAAGATGATTAAATCTATCCCATCATTTAAAGCAGTTACACCCTATAGAACATACTGAGAGTCAGAAGATGATGAAATCTATCCCATCATTTAAAACAGTTACACCCTATAGAACACACTGAGAGTCAGAAGATGATGAAATCTATCCCATCATTTAAAACAGTTCCACCCTATAGAACATACTGAGAGTCAGAAGATGATGAAATCTATCCCATCATTTAAAGCAGTTACACCCTATAGAACATACTGAGAGTCAGAAGATGATGAAATCTATCCCATCATTTAAAACAGTTACACCCTATAGAACACACTGAGAGTCAGAAGATGATGAAATCTATCCCATCATTTAAAACAGTTACACCCTATAGAACACACTGAGAGTCAGAAGATGATGAAATCTATCCCATCATTTAAAACAGTTCCACCCTATAGAACATACTGAGAGTCAGAAGATGATGAAATCTATCCCATCATTTAAAACAGTTACACCCTATAGAACACACTGAGAGTCAGAAGATGATGAAATCTATCCCATCATTTAAAACAGTTACACCCTATAGAACATACTGAGAGTCAGAAGATGATGAAATCTATCCCATCATTTAAAACAGTTCCACCCTATAGAACATACTGAGAGTCAGAAGATGATGAAATCTATCCCATCATTTAAAACAGTTACACCCTATAGAACACACTGAGAGTCAGAAGATGATGAAATCTATCCCATCATTTAAAACAGTTACACCCTATAGAACATACTGAGAGTCAGAAGATGATGAACTCTATCCCATCATTTAAAACAGTTCCACCCTATAGAACACACTGAGAGTCAGAAGATGATGAAATCTATCCCATCATTTAAAACAGTTCCACCCTATAGAACACACTGAGAGCCAGAAGATGATGAACTCTATCCCATCATTTAAAACAGTTCCACCCTATAGAACATACTGAGAGCCAGAAGATGATGAACTCTATCCCATCATTTAAAACAGTTCCACCCTATAGAACATACTGAGAGTCAGAAGATGATGAAAACTATCCCATCATTTAAAACAGTTACACCCTATAGAACATACTGAGAGTCAGAAGATGATGAAAACTATCCCATCATTTAAAACAGTTCCACCCTATAGAACACACTGAGAGTCAGAAGATGATGAAAACTATCCCATCATTTAAAACAGTTACACCCTATAGAACACACTGAGAGTCAGAAGATGATGAAATCTATCCCATCATTTAAAACAGTTACACCCTATAGAACACACTGAGAGTCAGAAGATGATGAACTCTATCCCATCATTTAAAACAGTTCCACCCTATAGAACATACTGAGAGTCAGAAGATGATGAAATCTATCCCATCATTTAAAACAGTTCCACCCTATAGAACACACTGAGAGTCAGAAGATGATGAAATCTATCCCATCATTTAAAACAGTTACACCCTATAGAACATACTGAGAGTCAGAAGATGATGAAATCTATCCCATCATTTAAAACAGTTCCACCCTATAGAACACACTGAGAGTCAGAAGATGATGAACTCTATCCCATCATTTAAAACAGTTCCACCCTATAGAACATACTGAGAGTCAGAAGATGATGAAATCTATCCCATCATTTAAAACAGTTACACCCTATAGAACACACTGAGAGTCAGAAGAAGATGAAATCTATCCCATCATTTAAAACAGTTACACCCTATAGAACACACTGAGAGTCAGAAGATGATGAAATCTATCCCATCATTTAAAACAGTTCCACCCTATAGAACATACTGAGAGTCAGAAGATGATGAAATCTATCCCATCATTTAAAACAGTTCCACCCTATAGAACACACTGAGAGTCAGAAGATGATGAAATCTATCCCATCATTTAAAACAGTTCCACCCTATAGAACATACTGAGAGTCAGAAGATGATGAAATCTATCCCATCATTTAAAACAGTTCCACCCTATAGAACATACTGAGAGTCAGAAGATGATGAAATCTATCCCATCATTTAAAACAGTTACACCCTATAGAACACACTGAGAGTCAGAAGATGATGAAATCTATCCCATCATTTAAAACAGTTCCACCCTATAGAACACACTGAGAGTCAGAAGATGATGAAATCTATCCCATCATTTAAAACAGTTCCACCCTATAGAACATACTGAGAGTCAGAAGATGATGAAATCTATCCCATCATTTAAAACAGTTCCACCCTATAGAACATACTGAGAGTCAGAAGATGATGAAATCTATCCCATCATTTAAAACAGTTACACCCTATAGAACACACTGAGAGTCAGAAGATGATGAAATCTATCCCATCATTTAAAACAGTTACACCCTATAGAACACACTGAGAGTCAGAAGATGATGAAATCTATCCCATCATTTAAAGCAGTTCCACCCTATAGAACACACTGAGAGTCAGAAGATGATGAAATCTATACCATCATTTAAAACAGTTACACCCTATAGAACATACTGAGAGTCAGAAGATGATGAAATCTATCCCATCATTTAAAGCAGTTACACCCTATAGAACATACTGAGAGTCAGAAGATGATGAACTCTATCCCATCATTTAAAACAGTTCCACCCTATAGAACATACTGAGAGTCAGAAGATGATGAAATCTATCCCATCATTTAAAACAGTTCCACCCTATAGAACACACTGAGAGTCAGAAGATGATGAAATCTATCCCATCATTTAAAACAGTTACACCCTATAGAACATACTGAGAGTCAGAAGATGATGAAATCTATCCCATCATTTAAAACAGTTCCACCCTATAGAACATACTGAGAGTCAGAAGATGATGAAATCTATCCCATCATTTAAAACAGTTCCACCCTATAGAACACACTGAGAGTCAGAAGTTGATGAAATCTATCCCATCATTTAAAGCAGTTACACCCTATAGAACATACTGAGAGTCAGAAGATGATGAAATCTATCCCATCATTTAAAACAGTTACACCCTATAGAACACACTGAGAGTCAGAAGATGATGAAATCTATCCCATCATTTAAAACAGTTACACCCTATAGAACATACTGAGAGTCAGAAGATGATGAAATCTATCCCATCATTTAAAACAGTTACACCCTATAGAACACACTGAGAGTCAGAAGATGATGAAATCTATCCCATCATTTAAAACAGTTACACCCTATAGAACATACTGAGAGTCAGAAGATGATGAAATCTATCCCATCATTTAAAACAGTTACACCCTATAGAACACACTGAGAGTCAGAAGATGATGAAATCTATCCCATCATTTAAAACAGTTACACCCTATAGAACATACTGAGAGTCAGAAGATGATGAAATCTATCCCATCATTTAAAACAGTTCCACCCTATAGAACATACTGAGAGTCAGAAGATGATGAAATCTATCCCATCATTTAAAACAGTTACACCCTATAGAACACACTGAGAGTCAGAAGATGATGAAATCTATCCCATCATTTAAAACAGTTACACCCTATAGAACATACTGAGAGTCAGAAGATGATGAACTCTATCCCATCATTTAAAACAGTTCCACCCTATAGAACACACTGAGAGTCAGAAGATGATGAAATCTATCCCATCATTTAAAACAGTTCCACCCTATAGAACACACTGAGAGTCAGAAGATGATGAAATCTATCCCATCATTTAAAACAGTTCCACCCTATAGAACACACTGAGAGCCAGAAGATGATGAACTCTATCCCATCATTTAAAACAGTTCCACCCTATAGAACATACTGAGAGCCAGAAGATGATGAACTCTATCCCATCATTTAAAACAGTTCCACCCTATAGAACATACTGAGAGTCAGAAGATGATGAAAACTATCCCATCATTTAAAACAGTTACACCCTATAGAACATACTGAGAGTCAGAAGATGATGAAAACTATCCCATCATTTAAAACAGTTCCACCCTATAGAACACACTGAGAGTCAGAAGATGATGAAAACTATCCCATCATTTAAAACAGTTACACCCTATAGAACACACTGAGAGTCAGAAGATGATGAAATCTATCCCATCATTTAAAACAGTTACACCCTATAGAACACACTGAGAGTCAGAAGATGATGAACTCTATCCCATCATTTAAAACAGTTCCACCCTATAGAACATACTGAGAGTCAGAAGATGATGAAATCTATCCCATCATTTAAAACAGTTCCACCCTATAGAACACACTGAGAGTCAGAAGATGATGAAATCTATCCCATCATTTAAAACAGTTACACCCTATAGAACATACTGAGAGTCAGAAGATGATGAAATCTATCCCATCATTTAAAACAGTTCCACCCTATAGAACACACTGAGAGTCAGAAGATGATGAACTCTATCCCATCATTTAAAACAGTTCCACCCTATAGAACATACTGAGAGTCAGAAGATGATGAAATCTATCCCATCATTTAAAACAGTTACACCCTATAGAACACACTGAGAGTCAGAAGAAGATGAAATCTATCCCATCATTTAAAACAGTTACACCCTATAGAACACACTGAGAGTCAGAAGATGATGAAATCTATCCCATCATTTAAAACAGTTCCACCCTATAGAACATACTGAGAGTCAGAAGATGATGAAATCTATCCCATCATTTAAAACAGTTCCACCCTATAGAACACACTGAGAGTCAGAAGATGATGAAATCTATCCCATCATTTAAAACAGTTCCACCCTATAGAACATACTGAGAGTCAGAAGATGATGAAATCTATCCCATCATTTAAAACAGTTACACCCTATAGAACACACTGAGAGTCAGAAGATGATGAAATCTATCCCATCATTTAAAACAGTTCCACCCTA
>JAWHQN010000154.1:5131762-5203170 GCA_033220385.1 Triplophysa yarkandensis | reverse complement strand
GTTCCTCAGATGGATTCTTGTGCACTTTTTTAATATTCAAAGCAGGTCGGTTCACTCTGCAGTCATCGTGGTAAAGCCTCAGGGCAGCTATTTTCCAGTCGTGCATGTACAGCTCCTTTCTACTTCATCACATTAACCAAAATATTTAGTGAATCAACACGGGAAGCCCGGGGGAAGCGTACACCCGACGGACACTAACCGATGAGGCGACTGGCTTCCGTACGCCTCTGTTTCACCTCACTTCCCCTTCTCCCTCTCTCTCTCTCTCTCTCTCTCTCTCTCTCTCTCTCTCTCTCTCTCTCTCTCTCTTTCTTGACGGGTGTACAGTACTGATGGTTTTCCCAGAACTTAAATACTCTCACACATGCAAACATAATCACCCGTCGTACTACAACAACAGGTGCTGTTCCAGATCTCTGCGGCCGGGGGAAGAAGTTGGACAGGCCACAGTATGAACTCATGTTACAGTGAAGAGATTCAAAACTGCCGTGTGTGAGAAACTTCTCAAATGAAGAGGATGGGATAAAGGGACTTTGTTAATTTTTGGAGACAAAAAGCAAATCATTTACCATAGTTAGTTATTATAGGTCTGCAAAAACGGATTATTAAATAATATTAGATTTTCTTGTTTTTTAAAGAAATCGTAATGGAGACCAAATTTGAGATAGTATAATATATAAAATGTAATTTAGTTATTATAATTATAATTTTTGCTTTAGATGTGTGAACCTGCCGGTGAAAAGCCAGCTTGATTAGATTCAAATCATAGTTAAATAAATTGGTGAAATCCAAATTTCAATGCTCGTGTTGTCTAAATTAGATTTTTAGCTTGGTTTTCACAAGCAGGGTCACATGTTCCTGTTTTTTTTAAAGAATATGCAATATAGCTGAAGAATTGGTCATTTATTTTTTTTAATTTACTTTTTAATAGCATTTTATAGCAGATAAGTCTTAAAGGTACAGTCGCAACAACAGCATGCTGAAGTTTGAAAGTTAAAGAGAGAGATTTGCTTAAGTTTTCATAAATCAGTCATATATCTTAAAACATATATCTATTAGTTGAATTTTTAGCTATTTAAATACATCAAAGTAGAACAAATACTCTTCAAGTGGTTTGCTGAGAGGATTTGAGACATTATATCTTTCTGGATCTCCGAACCAAATGGAAAATCGATCAAACTTCAACAATGAACAAGGCACTCGTGGTTTCCTTGAAGTAGGAATATCTCCATATAGGCGTCCATTGGCAGGAGCAGTGAGCGTGTGAGTGTTGTTTATTTTACTTTCATCGCCGATGATGGGAGTGCTACACTTACTAAATCCATCACACCGCTGTTCAGAGGGAATGAAGAGACTAACTGAGGATATTTTGGATTCGGAATGTTTGCGGGAGCTATTAAAACCCTTGCACACGGGCGCATGGATATGGCCTGTTATGTGGTTTAAATAGCAAGTGTTTATGAGTTTGGATGAGCTGGATTTAGATGCCATCTTTAGAGGGAAATTAGACATGGTTTATATTGGCACTGAGAGTCAGAGGTGTTTGGAGAGGGTGGTTTCTGGGCGCTGTAGACCCTCAGATGGCCCCGTCCGGTGAGGACACGAGGCTCGACTATGACGCAAGCATTGAGGAAACTTAAATAGAGAAGAATGAATGGGTGATAATGTATAATGAGATTTGATTGTGAATTGAGAAAAGTGGAATGTAATCTACCGTTTTGCCTAAATGGATCAATAAAGATCCTTTAATGTTACACAAGGTTTCTGTTGTGAAAAAGATTATTTTTATTATTATTTTATTCTTGTATTATTCTTGATTATTCCAATGTATGATTTCTAAACGCTTAGACATTTCTGAACAATTCTTTGGCTTTGGATCTTTGGAGAACCAAAACTGGTTCCACTGAGGAATTTCTGTGAAGGAATACATTTTTTTTATGCAAAATAATAATTTAAGAGAACATTTTAACAAAATAATAATTTAAGAGATCATATTAAGATTCATCCATATTTAAATAGGAGTTCTTCCAAAAACAAAAAATCTGTTATCATTTAATAACCAAACAGTTCTCCGGCATCACTGTATGCTATTGTAGATAAAACAACAATAATACTTGAATGTGCCCCTGTTTACTTTCCTACATTTTTCAAAATATCTCCTTTCTGTCTAGCAGAATAAAGAAACATAAACTGGTTTGAAACAAAGTAATTTATGACCAAATTTTAATCTGTTTAAATGTAATACTTTACATGAAAACATGCTGTTTTAAATACAAACATCTTGCATGAGATGAAGTTTAATTACTGTCATATCATTTTGTGTTCTTTCTATCTTCTGACATGAAGATGTTCTGCTGGTGTTTGGAAAACTTTGTATAGGACCGTGTCAGAAATCAGATTAGATTTTTCTCCTCATCTCACTAATTGTCCGAGATTTTCCTCCGCTGGTAATTCTAGACGTGCAGGTCATGAGATAAAAGTTTTCCTTATTTCTCCTCCCTCCCAGCATCTCGTTCTCTTGTGAGTTTTTCAAGATCTTTTTGTGGTGGGTTGAATAAGAACACTTGCTCCCCACACCCCTCTTTCTTTCAGGTCGCCCCACCAGTAATCTGCCATCGGACCCCCCCGTGCTCTTTCTACGCCCGTGTTTCGCATTTGGTCGTCAGATTCAAGCACTGACAGATGTGCCGTCTCCTGTGCCGCACATTTATTTTCTATTGTGCTCATGCTAATTACCCATGGTGCACCTCTACACGTTTTTCTTCGGCCTTTCTTCTTCGGCCTTTTTTGCGGGGAAATCCCAGTGCCAATTATCTCGACCTCGGACAATGGTCCTTACAGAACCGGGGCGAGCGAGAGGGGGTTGGGCTGGATTTCTCTCTCTCTCTCTCTCTCTCTCTCTCTCTCTCTCTCTTTTACTGGGAGTTAGGGTTGGATCAGATGTCACACCATTAACTGGGATTTTGCAGCACTTTGGTTGCACAGCGGTATATAAATAGACCTGTTAAGGAACACGGGGCTTGTGGGAAAACGCATGTGTGAAGTTAAGTCATATTCGTGGTGGGCTTAAATAAAGTTAGAAGAGCGAAGATCAATTCAAATGTATGAGTGGGGGCAGAAAACGATGGTGCTGAGAGATCTCGGGGTTCTTCTTTCATATTTTGACCCTCGGATGAACTTCCACCAACCCCCCCGAGTCTCAACACCATCACAGTCTGTCACCCTCCATCCTCCGTCCCAAGACATTCTTGCACGCCACGGGCTGTTTTAGACTCGACTCTGTAAATATAACCGAGCCAAGAATGTCCGAGAGGGGGGCGACGAAACGGAGACACGGGGTATAAACCAGTAGCAGGGTTGATGGGGAAACTGTCCTTCTCACTTTCACTTTCCCTTCCCCATTAGTCCATATGTGTGTGTGTGTTTCGTCTCTTAGAATTGTTTCGTCACATCCCATAATGCTAAATCAATATTTACACTAGTGTGGGAGATAGAGAGCTTGTATTTGCTTTTGCGAGTAATGCGCTCTGTGTTTGAGATGGTGTCTGCTGTGGGATTTTAAGGGTGCAACAGATCCACAATATTGGATTTGTGAGCATAATGTCGGAAGGAAGAAAGTCCAAAGTATTTACCCGTGTGTTCATTCTTAAGGCTTTATGTGGGCAGGTGAGGCCGGTTTATTCCAGAACTCTTCCTCTGGAACACAGTTGTGATAATAATCTGTTCCGTTGAGCAGACGCCTTGTTGAACATTTCCAACTAATGTTTTAGCTGCTTAAAAAAACACACAAAAGTTTCCGACTCTGACTATAGGCCTGTGCCAGATTTTTCCAAGATAACTTTTCTGTTAAGCGTGTGAACTTTGTTCACTTTGATATGTAGTGAACAGAATAGAAACTGGACATTTCCATGGAAATTGAAATAAAAAAAGATCTAATTTTAACGTAAGGTTTATCATACTTATACATCAGATGTCAGTATTTTGTGTTTAAGTCTCTCTTAAAGTGCACTTTTATGCTTCAAAGCATAGTTTGCCAATGTCGTGTCACATCCATAGTGGTCATGGATGGCCATGAATTTTCACATTTTAGAATAGAAAAAAACTCTTCAAATATTATGAAATGAAACAAAGGAAACAATAGAAATTATCTGATAACTAAAAAGAATATAATACAACATATTATATTTGATCATGTTCATTGTAGTCACCTACCGACTAGAATTTGCAGAATGTTTTCTTGTCATTTCCTTCAAGGTTTTACCCTACGGTGCTTTTTATAGATTTTAAAGGAGTCCCTGTCTATTCTGAGCTCTTATTGGTTGTCCTTTCTTCAATTTTCAGTAAAAGTCATCCATTTCAACATTTTAAAATAAATGAAACATCACTTTTGGAAATGTAAAACGTGTTTGCTAAATTATATTTTAGCCAATTTATCGGATTTCAGAGATTAAGCCACACACATTCAGATCACATAAAGTATTTCACTTTAAATGGCAAAATGAGAAATATGATGGGCCCAAAAGCTCCGATCTGAAATCCACTCGCTCTCCGGTCACCCAAGCAACAGCCAAACAAATTAAGGGAGTCTGTTGTGATGCTTAGTTCAGAAAAGAGAGTCAGTCTTGGTTGCATTAAATTTAGCACAATAAAAGACATGAGTCAACCCGTGTGTCAGACAAAACGCTTATTTCTGGTTACAGTAAAGTGAGTGCATTAGGGCGTTAACTGTGGAACATGAAACTGTTTTAGGCTTTTTACTCAGGAATTGTTCCACAATTTCCCGCTATTGCATTTCATAGCTAGTTACAGCAACTCCATATAATACACTTTCACAGCACAATAGAGATTTAAGTTTAATGTATAAAAAATGAAAACTATACATTTGTTATTGAAGCCCATTAACAACCCAAATGTTCTCTCATCCTCCAGGTGGCAAAGGTAGAGTTCGCATCCCGTAAGAAAGCGAAATTGAAGGAGGTGCTGGTCCGGTTAGAGGATCATCTGGAATGCGTGTGCACCTCGCAGCATCACGTGACGGAGCATGTGGAAGCAGACACAGGTATATGACACACACAAACACAGAATGGCATGAACTCACCGGCCCGGTGCATTGTGCTGCTGTTAAAGACAAACACACCTGTTGGTGATGTCAGCGCTTATGCGTACTTGTGTTTTGAGTTCTTGCCTATTGCATTGATGCAATGGTTGAGAAAGACTGCAGGTGTGTTAGAAAGTGTGTGTCCTTCAGGATCCAAAAAATATAGGCCATAAAATTATTTTTCTTTTCTTTCCTCCCTCTGAACCAAACACTCCGTTTGCAATCCCAATGTGTGTTTCCAGGCCCTCGCAAAGTTAGAAATGGTAAAAAACGGAAACGCAGAAAGCAAGCGGTGGCACCACAGATCAACAAGGACATTGAATAAAAAGTAAAAGTTGCCTAACAAACAACGGACCAAAATATCCTGCAGGTAGGACAGGCGAAACCCCGGGCACTCTTAACCAATCACTGGAGAGAGAGTCGACCAATCAGAATCACGCATCACTAAGAGCATCGTGTGCGTTTGCTTTGCTGCATGGGATTGTATGTGTTCTAAAATCACTGTGTGTATAAAGTAGCTCTGTGTTAAAATCTAGTGAGCCGCATCCTTTAATGTGTACTACAAAGTGAAATTTTTGAAAAAAGTGAAAAAAATATGAAGTGCTAAGTTATCAATATTGCTTTTTATTTTTAAAACAAATATTTAAAAAGAAAATATTTAATACATTAAAATGATTTAAAAAAATATTTCAATGCTTTCTATGTAGGCAGCACACTCGATTTTATAGCAGAGCTAAAACGTTTGATTGTTCGTTCGAAATTTTTTTTCTTTTTTGGTGAATACCAACGATTATTCACACACTTGTTCATCCTCTCTCTTTCCAAAATGTGCACTGAAATCTGTAAAATAACATTCGAAAATCACTGTTTGGTGGATGCTCTCAAACACAAACCGCATGACACACCACAATAAATGTCTCCGAAACTCTTTTGCGACGCTTAACCCGTCTTTTCTCTCCTTTCTCTAGTGGACATGAGGTGAAACTTCATTAAACGTGCGATCGAAGGACATCGGTGGCGACGGACGGCTTTGGCTGCACTGGGACTTTGACCTCTGACCCGTCATTGTATAGATACTGTTCAACACCAAAGGTGCTTTAACTCCGGCGAGGATGTACTCTGTCAAACACTGAAGACAACAAGATATGTATTCAGTTTAGTGGTCGCACACTGGGCGGAAACGAGACACACAAGACATTCTTTTCGTTTCTTTATCGTTCATGCGAGATTCACATAAAGGTCAAAGATGTAAATGAAGAGAAGAACACTATGATTTTAAAGACCACGGTGTGGGTCCTGAATATAGAGGCCTTTGAGGGACGGATTCAATTAAGGAGCATCAGAAAGAGGAATACAAATAAAGAGGATGTTGTCAAATGATTCTTTCCAATGTGCCTCTAAAGCTCATCGTCCTTCGGAAGCGTTCATCGCAACGAATAAGACTCAAGTATATGCAGAAGAAGACCTGCAGAAGTATTTATGTATGTGATCTCTATCTTAACCTCTCTGTGTCTGTGTCCTCTTCCATGTACAAACATTATCAGTACCATTCTCTCAAAATCTCACATGTATATTTTACATCCTATGGTAAAGCAGCAGTTCTGTGTGATGGCAAAGACGTGTAGGAGATGGTTATGGAAAGATGCTTTATTTTTGTTAAAATATATTTATAATGTGTCTGTGTAGAATCAAGGATGTATGTTTATATATTTTCCTTAATTGCGATGTAACGGTGCTTCATGCGATTTATCCATTGAGGACTATTTCCTGAGTCAACATTTTTGACGGTGTTGCATAACCAACAAACAATGTCGAGTTAGGAAAATGTCCTGCTTGGCTAAATTCTATTGTATATTATGATGGTTGTAAGGAATGGATGAGATTGATCTAGATGAGTAAATGATGGAAGGCCGGTGTTCCGCAGAGTTCATCTCTAACATTAATGCAACACACCTGAAGAAGTTGATCAAAGGCCTGAGGATTACTTGAAACTGACGGACAGGTGTGTTGGATTTGAGTTTATAAATACTGGACCGGTCGGTCATAGGGTATCTGAAATGTGCTCATTGTAATGCTTACAGTACGGGACCATCTGTCACATGTCGGTTTAATGTTTTCTATTTTACACCATAAGTCGCAGAGAGATGATGATAACGCAAATAGCCAGTAAACAATTTCCTTACGTATAAAGCTATGTAACAAATAAAGAAATCTGAACAAATAAAAGCTTGTTTTGTTATGTTCTTCCATTAAAGTCACAAAAATGTTTGTGTTTGTTATTTGACACATCTATTTTGTGCCTTTTAATAGGGTTTTGTTTCGGCAATTTACCTTTGGAATCACACTTTTTTGTTGGTTCCCAAAAACGAGAACTGTTTTAAAAATTGTTCAAAATTATGTTTTATATTGTGCATTTATTAAATGTATTAATTAAACTGCATGTTTTTTTATTAAGTTACAATTAGTAAACGCAATGAACAATAAAACAAGAGAACACAATAAACGATTTATTGTTTTTCCAAATAAACTTCTGATTTTTATTTAATTTTCATATAACTTTATGACTTCTGCAGAACATAAAACAAGATATTTTGAACAATGTTTGCAGCCAAACAACATTAAAGCGTATTGAATTACATTTAATGAACACGGACCATTTCTCAAAATATCCTTTTTTGTTTTCCACTGAACAAACAGTCAAATACCTTCAAGAATAACAAAATACACTGTAAAAAAACTCGGTGAAAACTGATTAAGTGCTGGCAGAAAATCACCAATGCATATTCTATTTATTTAACGGATATATCCGTTAAAACTTAATGTAATTAAATACTGAAAAAAAAGTGTAACATACAGGTAAAACTGTAAAATGTCATATGGAAAATCTGAACATGGTTCATTGAGTCACATTTTCCCATACTTTTGCAATTAAACAAAAGGTGAATAAATCGACAAAAATATATTTGTAGGACAACTATCTTGTTTTGTGCGTGACGGGTTGGTATAGAGATCTTGATAGGAAAGTGAGCATGTAGTAAAACTGAAAATGAGTCATGGACGGTCAAAGTCATGCAGGCGATCCTGAGATCCTGAGAGAAAGTTGTTAGTCACTGTTGTAATGTCAGCGTCTCGCTTGACTTCACCTCAGTCAAAACTCTTTATGTTCTTCGGCCTGTTTGTTGACTCTGGCTGACGTCGAGCTCCTGTGAATCCGCTTTAGTTCTTGTCATATTTGACACATGCCAGACAAATGGAGCTATTTTGGCAGCGCCTGTAACAGAATGTCGAGCACTTTGTAACACAAGTGACCCTCAAGTGGCACGTCTGGCCTTCTGAGGGCACCTGCGGGTTCCACTCGCTGTGAATCATAAGCATCAATCCTCAGAAAAGTTTGTCTCATTATTCTGTGTCATAATGTTTGGGATTGTGAGTCATAGGCAGTCTGTCTTGTATAACACAATGATGGTGATTTTGTTATTGTGTATTTGTTTGTGTAGCGCCGAGGAACTGAAGTGTGACTTGATTTTGGCTCTGCTTTCCTTGTGTTGGTCTGGTTTTGCTCTCTGTCTGTTTCTCGCTTTGGTAGATAAATGATTTAGTTGCTTTTTATGTTCAGGTGCTGGAAACTGGATGTCTGTTCAGTGTTTCCGTGCGGAATGTTTGTCTGTTTTCCAGATGATTTGAGATTGTATTTGTCATATATATGGTTTACATAAGTGAACAAATCTCTATTAACTTCGCAAAGCAGAAAATATTACATGAAACTAAATGAAAAAAATAATTGATGATAAAAGCTACAAATCTTAAGTATATATTCAAGACTATAATATAAAATGTAAAGGTATGGAATATAAAATTAAGAATAATGAACTAATAATATACAAACAATACGTAGAGATAATGACATTTTATAAAATCAAATCAAGTATAAAAGATCATGAAAAAAAATAAAGTGTGAATGTATGTAAACATTAATTTTTCATTTTTTTCTCAACTGGAAATGGACATTTAACCGCTTTTGACAACTTTTTTACAATGTCAAATCAAATCCTCAATAGACTTTCAATCAAAATCTTAATGGTTTTTAAGGTTTTTGTGAAGAGATCCTTTTGGTTTTTCTGTATTTACACTTTCATCGATTTCTAACAATTATTCTCCTGAGTTTAAAATAAAAAGTTTGTTTTATTAGCATTATTTTGCTGAAAAAAATAGAAAAATTTGTTTGACCACAAATTAATTTATCTTTACTTCTTAAGCAATAGAACAGTAATATTTGTACATTTATTTAGATTAAGAAGTCCATTTTATATATTTGATAACCTCGGTTGTATCACAATTATAAACACGATTTAAAATCTCAAAGTATATTTCTTGTAAATCATTTGACTAACAGGGTAGAAAACATACACACTTTTGGATAAAGTCTGATTGTTCAGTGTTGAATCATCCTTTATTACTTTCAGAGTGTTCCGTTACCAATGGCCATCTAGCAATTTTCACATCACTTATTGGACGTTAGGGAAGACTTGTAGGTTTGTCTATTGTGTAGACGGTTGTTATAGGAATTACCTTCCCTCAACTAAAGGCAGAGAGCCCAGAGGTTAAAGCAGTATTGAAGTGCTTTTAAAGAAAGCTTTTATAAGACAAAGAGCTTCACAATTACCTTCAATCTTCACATGGACCTGTGCCACTGATTCACTAAACCTGGCACATTCTCTTATAAGAGTAAAACCCAGTCTTTCCATACACACTACTGTTATTATGAGTCAATGAAGTGAGAAACAATGGTTCGTTTTATTTGTCATTTTGATATATCTGATTGTGCTTTAATAATGCATAATTGTGATATTAGGAATTGGAAAATTCTGTGTTGATGAAGGATGAATTCCAGAGAAAGATGACGTTTTTTAGGCTCCTGAGAGATTATGAGAACCTATACTATAGTTCACCCAAAAGTATTCATTCTGACAACATTTCTTTTCCTACTGCCATTTCAAACCTGAACATGACTTTCTTTCTTCAGCAGAACACAAAAGAAGATATTTTGAAGAATGCCGGTAACTAGCACTTCTTCCCTTGCATTGGTTTTGTTTCCATGCCGAACACAACCAGTCAAAGGTATTGGGAGACTAATGAGTGACTTTTTACCACATTTTAGAATGATATTAAACTAAATTATGAAAAAAGTGAGCCATAGGAATTATGTCAACTAAAATAACAAAAATAAAATACAACAATATAAATACAAAATATATTATTACATTTAATCATGTTTAGTTAAGTGACATTTTGGCTAGAATTTGCTTTTTTTTTGTCATTTTCTAAAACAGCTTTCTCCCCCTGAGATCTCCCCCCATTTTAAATGAGTTTGTAAATTATGTGTAAATGCTGTAAATCACTAACATGCAAATACAAATGCACGTGGGTTGTTTTAACCCCAAATCGTTAAAATCCTAATAGTTTTCACCCGTTTTTGCGTTAAATCATACATTCTCTGGGGTTAATTTACCATAAGCTCCAGATTGTATACAACTCAGCATATTTTCTAATGAGCAAATGAAAATTGAAGGTTTAAAAAATTCTAAAAAATGTAAATACAGTGAACAGTTTATCATTTGATAGCTCTTTGGTCTTTGAAAGTAATCGGTCTAACTATGGTACATGAAGTAAAGTATGTTAAAGTGAAGATGTCATGGATTTCGTCTCTCCCCAGTTGGCTTTGACCCATCCCATGCGGGGAATAGTGGACACGAGACACTGGTCAAGACGTCCTGGCTCCAGGATTTCATCTCTATGAAACCTGGAATGTGAATATGAGTACATGCGTGTAAATGTGTAAGGACACACACAGAGGTATCATTTCTTTCAGACCTCACACGCTCTTGACAACTATTTATTGCCAATAATTTCCCCGGTGCCAATGAATATTCTGAAAAAAGCAGCGATGCCACTGCAGCACATTGTAGCTGCTTCCTATGTTTGGTCAGTTTTGGTAATGAAACACTTCCTGGTAAATATAGTTTGTATCATTTACATTAAGTGTAAACGAACAGCATACATGTAAACATACACGTTGGCTCTATTTGATCCGGAAGGATACGGTTGAGAGATGATGCTGCGGTGTCTTGGATTGCACACCGTTTCTCTGGATTTGCGTCAGCGGCCCGTGTCAGCCGTTTAGATCCGTGTGGTCTCTGGAAGCTTCATTCAGAGCCAGTTCTGTCCCGTGCAGTCTGTCACCACGAATCCCATCTTTAGCATCAGCAAATATGTGCTCGAGATTATTTTAGGAAATAAAATCGTTTTATGAATCAAGGGAATTCACGGGAAAAGATAAAGAATCTCTGTAAATGAAGTTACTGGCACAGAAATATCTCATATTTGCACAGCAAGCAGAACTGACTCAGTTGAAGCATTCCTGCGGATGTCTATATTAAGAAAAGACGTGGAGACGTTTCAAAAATGTGTCGAAACAAAGACACAAGAGAGATTCTCAAAGATTGAATGATTGGCCTTTAAAGTGATAGTTCGCCCAAAAATGAAAATGTTGTCATAATTTACTTACCCTCCTGTCATTTTAAAACTATACTTTTTCCAGCAGAACAAAAGAAGTTATTTTGAAGAACGTCTGCAATAAAGCAGCAGCAAGACCATTCACTTGTGTTGTATGAACACAAACCAATGCATTTCAAATGGATTCATTTTTGGGTGAACTTTCACTTTAAACGTGAGAACTAAAAAGGTTTGAGTTAAGTGTATCCTATAAAGTGAGTCAAAGCTAACCTCAGACACCAAATTTGTAAACTTCAGAAAACACATCACGATCATTTGAGAAAATGTAAGGTTTGACCCCTTTAGAGGCTCGCCTCTGAAGAATTACCACTGGAACTGTATAGTTTTAATTCGTTGAATACGATTAATGTACACACATTAATCGTGATTAAATATTATTTAATATTAAAGGTTATATTTTGATTTCTTTACACATTGATCATGTTTTAATGAGTAGTGTCACAACCTAAAGCTGAACCGGAATTGGACCAGCGTTTTATGTCTTCATTAGTGGCCTATAGTTTTAGACAGTGATGTCTCAATATATACATTCTCAATATATGTGTGAGGATGTCATTAAAATGTTCTAAATGGTTTCATGAAGAACCATTAATTTAATTTCACAAATGGTCTTCTATGAGATCACTGTGAACAATCTTTAAAGAACCTGTATACAAATGAAATGATGATTAAGTTTTGATTTTGCAATTCAAGTTCGAGTTACTGGTCATGAAAATACAAAAGAACAATGCATTTATTTATTATAAAGCTTTAAAAGATATCACAATAATTTAGTCATGATTCGTTATTAAGGACATGATAATTGTGATAGAAATTAAGATGCCCTTTACTTTTCAGCACTTAACACTTAACCATTCCGTTTTAGAATCTGTATTTTAAAAGTTATCTTGTCCCTTAAATCTGATTTGTTGATTTCAATGTTTGCCGAGGGTAAACATGTTATTGATCCAAGGACATCTCTTACAGAAAAGCCTGACTCGCTTATGTATTCAAGCTAGAATCTTATTTCCTATGAAGATTTATTTCCAGAAGGCCGCAGTGTGGATGCTGAGCTGGCAGTAAATTTCTCACCCGTCTGCTTCCGATAAGATAAGTTCGCAGACAGAGCCGTCTCAGAAAGGATTGTGAATTTAGTGACTCACGGTGTCAAAGCTGCCTGTTCGTTTTAGGGATGTTTGTACCTGTCGGTGACTCAGGATTGACTCAATGGGAGAAAGTGAACAAACATGTAATCACATATGGTCAGTTCTGAGTCAAATACACATGACAAACCTAAACTCTCTATTCTCATTATCTTTCATGTTTTCTCCAATCAAAACATCATTCATACATTTCTCTTCTGCACAAGTATGACATCATCAACCGAATCTGATTGTCATTGAGAAAGTGAAGGCGGCCGGTATGTATAGTCACATAATATATGTTGTGAATGTGCTTTGAGTCAAATGTTTAAAACCATCCACCGGTGTGTCCAAATAAACCAGCACCCAGACATATCACTGTCACAAGTGCTCCGCCAGTCGTAAAAACTCATGCCAAACTTGGATTAGCGTGGGTGAAACCCGATGACCTCTCGTGGTGTGTGTTTCCCCATCCTCACTGACGCTTCCCAGCGATCCCCCCGGAATGAGCCCCTCTCGGGTTAGGAGGTGCCATAAATTATTGGGGCAAGAAGTGTAGAATACTGTAACCTTTTTCAGGACGCACGCTTTTAACAAAAACTCAACCTTAGGTTTGACTTTGAGAAATATGCAGTTAAATAAAGATGCAGTATGAAATGAAGGATATTCAGGGAACAAGCATTTAAACAGGTGACAAAGACGCGGCTATGTGGACGGGTCACCGTGTGTACCTGGGAGTGGAGTTTTCAGAGGAAACTGTGAGTCAGGACCTGCTCAATGTGTCAACAATCTTTCTCTTTGCGTTCTGAACTCAAAGGCCATGTTGTTTCTTTAGGTGGAGACTGAGGGTCATCCGGGTGTCCCCGGCTTCTGGAAAAGTTTGGTCAGCTGCTTTCGGGAGCGTTGAGTCTATAGACTTTAGAGAACGGGTCATTTGGTTTTCCTAGCTGTTCAAATTAAAACTTAGACAAAAAAACATCAACGGCTACTTAAGACTCTTTGTGATGACAACAAGAAATGTAATATTAGTCACATTAAACTGGAAACTAAATTATATTTCAGGGGGATTTTTTTGTCGAGAGATGGAGACCAGCCTTTTATTTAAGAAATTCAGCTATTTTCATATATTTTCTAATATATATTAAATGACATTAACATTTTTTATCTTAACATATTTTTTATTAAATACGTCTTTATATTAATACATATAGTTCAATTGTAAAATGTTTCATTCTATTTTAAAAAAAAACCTACATTTAAATTAATTAAAAAATAATGCATCAAAATGTTTAATCCTTTAAATGAGCACAGATCAAGATTATAGAGTCCTTGTAATAACTGCAAACTAAATAAACAGTAAATTAAAATTTTACCTATTAATAAAAAATGTAGTTAGAAATAGCTCAAATGAATGCAACTGAACCTGCGTGTGTTGTTCTGAAAGTCTGCCGACAGGTGGCAGTAATGCGCCGGTGTGCTGCACCGCTGCTGACGTCACCGCGCAGAGGAAGAACTACAGACCACATGTGTTTACATTACACTGGAGAAAACATTGCTTAAAAATAAAAACACACAATGAAAACAAAGACACAACAGAACCAGCAGAAGAAAGACAACAGGTAAGAAGTCTTACACAATCTAGTTTAATAAGTTATGTTTAAATGCACCTTTTATGGGTTTAAATTGTTCAATAAAGCTAAGGAAGTGAAAAGGTAAACATGCTAGTCACATTTATAACCTGTCAGACTGAATTGTATTAGTAAACATGAAGAACATGGTGAATTGTTTTTAATTACACATAAACAATGTAAGTTATTCCAAAGGTTTAGTTTACAGAAGCTGTCAACTGCAATGATGTGTAGATCAACATTACATTGACTTGTGTTTTATTACAGGAAGAAGATAAAGAAACATGCTAACCCAGCCTTAGATGATCACCTCCAGGACATCCCTCAACGTCTGCGAGAAATCATGAAGAATAAAGAGATGATGGAAACCGCTAACCCAGCCTTAGATGATCACCTCCAGGACATCCCTCAACGTCTGCGAGAAATCATGAAGAATAAAGAGATGATGGAAACCGGCTCATGGCGAAAGAAAAAGGGTCAGCTGTACTTAAACTATTTTTTAAGTAAAAGTACATAGGGTACAAGAGCTATACATCTATTCAAAGCATTTCTGATGACATCTTCATATTGTGTCTTGGTGAAGCATTGACACTCTTTGCAGATATGGACTGGTGAGGACTGAGGGCATTACACAATTATTTTAATTCATTTTATCCAAAGTGACTTACAAGTATTATGCAATGGTCAGGGGTCACAAGTCCAACTCTGTAACCACCAGACCACAACCAACATTAACTGTAGAATACGCAACACTACTCTCCCTCTTCTCTCTGCATACTCTTGTGTTTGTACACTAACTCGATGTCTACACACTTTAGCTCCTCATGTTGTGCATATATATTTATATCATGCCTTCCATTATTTTATTCTCAGTGCCAAAGCAACAACCAGGAGAGCGAGGAGATATTCGTGTTCCACGCTTCCGTAAAAAGAAAGGCGAGTCAAATAAAGCGTACGTCCGCCGCATGACGCAGGAAAGCGAGCATGTTCTGTTTCTAACCAATAACCAGGAAGATCGAAAGCCTGAGAACGACCTAGAGAAACAGGAGAAAGAGATGAAGAAACAGAAGACAGACTTAAAGGAAAAGGAACCGGCAGAAGAAGAGAGACCAGCGAAAAAGAAATCGTTAGTTTTGGGACCTCACTTATATTTATGCCTGAAACTGCATTTGTATTGGCAAGTATTGACTGTATTCTTTTCTGTTGCCTTCATTTGTTTATTCAGGGGTAGTAGAGCAAAAGTACTGCATGAAAAGAAAATGTTAGCTCAGCGAGAGAAACGAGAGGAGGAGGAGATGTTTAAAGGTTTGTATTATTTTAATGTTAGAAATTGTCCTGTCAGAGTAGATTAAATGTACATTGCATTGTCTGTTTTTCTCCTAAAGATGAAGTACAGTTTGGAGAGGTTGCCATGGCACCACCATCACTGAGCGTGAAACCAAGGAAAGCCACAATAAAACCTCAGGTAACTGTTTCTCAGATATCTGTCCTGTATTAATGGCATTTGATGTCTTTACATAATTTTCATCCTTATGTCATCTCCAGGGGGCATCCAAAGGTCTTCTACTGACCTCTCTCCTGGGTCACAGTCCCGTCTCTGTGAGTAAACAGTCTATGGCGAGGAAGAGGATAATGGAAGAAGAGAGAGAAAGAGTAGTGCACCTGTACAGACAGATGAAAAAGACACAGAAAGAAAAAAATGAGAAGGACAAGCGGTGAACAATTTTCACATGATGGTGTTGATATATAGTGTTGTGTTGTATTGTATATTGTGTATACATTTCTTGCTACCTGTGCTGGTGAGCAATGCTATGTTTATCAATTTTATAAAATACATTTGTACCAACTTAACACATTGATTTTCTTTTTAATCTAAAATGTTCAAATTTGTTAATATTGAAAATACAGGAAGATCTTGTCGTCACTGTACATATGGGCTAAGCAGGACTGTGGGTGTATGAGCCAAAAATATAGAGTTCACACTTTAGTGTGTAGTGCACAGTATGCCAACAAACATTTGGTCACTTAAATCTGCGCTCATAAATATGATTCATGATTATACACATTTGATAAACAAATACAATGGTACTGTTTTATTTATTTATTTTTTTAAATGCATGTGCCAATTATGCCTAGTTTAAAGAAACAAAAATATATCAAAAATAAACTAAAACATACCTTGGAGAATGTTTGAAAATGATAGTTCTGAGACATTTTTGACTACCATAGTACAGAAAATTTTATGAATTCTCTGTTTTAATTTGTAAATAAAAAGCATCAGCTTGTTCTACTATCATTTTAATTCTCTACTATGGCAGTCAAAAATGCCCCAGAAATCTCAGCTGCTAACTTTCTTCTAAATAGCTTTCTTTGTGTTCTACAGAACAAAGAAATGTATACAGGTTTCGAAGGGAGAGTAATTTGTGTTAACATTTTGAATTGTGTTTTAGTATGACATATTTAACAGGTGATATAGTGTTTTGTAAATTAATCGAAAACTGTAAAAGGAATTATATTAATTTGACAATAAATACAATATAAGAATGGCTCTTTCTTTTTTGTTGTGTTAGATAGGAAAAAACAGCAGAGCGCAATACCGTGCAATGTTTTTTACATTTATCCTTCTATTCCAAAAATACGGGAAGAAAAGAGATGATGTGTAGGCAGCATCCTACTTCTCCCCAAACACAGATCGATATCATGTAACATTGAAAGAGAAGAAACTCACCATCAAAGTGGTCGTCATAGCAACGGCCCAGCCGGATTCCACCAATCAATGAGACAGAGAGATGCTGAATGTCCTACATAAAGAGTGTGGGACAGGGAGACAGGGCATCACACACCGAACCACAGAGTAGATCGAAGTAAAAAGGCATTACAGGACAAAAACATGGTGAACATCAGAAACAGCTCAACCTGGCTTGGGCTTTATTTTCTGATGGTGTCAGTGGATGGAGGTAAGATCATGGTTTTGTTTGTGTAATAGTTCTTGGAGTGTGCATCTTTGCTATCTGCAATGCTTCTTTGTGTATTCTGCAAAAAGAAAAAAATCTGAGCTATTCCTGGTAATCTTTTTTTTGAATATTTCGTCTAATTTAATGTCAGTGAAATGAATGCACATTGTTATAAGCATTTTATCTTGTTTTGTAGAAATCAGCTTCCAGATCAAATCCTCAGGAATAATTTATTTGTTATTCTTTTCAAAATAAAAAGACCAAGAAACTTGTTTAATTCATCCTGGTCTGGATAGTTTCATCCAAGCTGTAAAAATGATCTATAGACGTCAAGACAGAGTCACAGTAATAATTTTTCCAATGTTACCAAGCAATTTTCTGAAATATGCAAAAGCATTCAAAAGCTTGAAGTGATGAAAAACCAGTGCATGAATGTGACATGTGACATGACTTGAAGAGCAGCAGTCAATGGCTTTCATTAACAAGGTCTTTCTTGATGCATCCGTCCTAGTGGATTTTCTTCTTTCATGTAACAGACTATAGCCTTAACTGAGATTCTTTTCATGATGAAAGCGCCACCGGGAGCTGAAAGAGCTTTGCTTTTTTTTACCCAATAAAATTTGTGTATTTGCTAAAAGATGAAGAACCTGAAACATGTTGTATTATTTTATAACTTAATTTTTTAGGTATACAGTCTAATTTACATGTGTTTATGTAAATGTTTAGGTGTGAGCATGTTTTAACCCAGAAAACATCAAGAATATGTATTTAAAGGGACTTTTTGATTTTGTTTTGTCTAAAGCAAACTGATATATGAATATATTTTTAGGTCTTCTGCAGATCTCTTAATATTCAGTTGTGTTATTCTCAAATGCAACTCCATCTATGAGATTTCAAACCCGCATAATACTACGCTTTCTTTAGTGATTTATCAGAGGCTTCTACTCATTTTGTCTATACACATCTTTTATGAGTACTGTTCCTGTGTCCTGTAGGTGCATTGAAGCAGGAGACGGTTCTGGAGATCAACTCTGCAACCATCAACCATTCAATGGCTTTGGTCCAGCGTATGGAGGCCCTGCTGACCCACGGGAATGGCAGCGACGTGACCTTACACGTTCAGACCTTGAACACCGAGGAGGTGAAAGTCCTTCAGGCTCATGCGCTGGTGTTGACCCTTCAGAGCGATGTGTTTGAAGAGCTGCTTCAGATGCGGAACTCAAGTGTATTGGTGCTCAGAGAGACTGCCGAGTGTGCAAATGTCTTTGACAAGTTCATCAGGTCAGCAAAACTAATTTTTTAATCCTCGAGTAGGTATAATGATTAATAGTTTTCATCACAAACTAAATTATAAACCATCAGCTTTACAAAACTTCTTTATGCAGTGTATGTTGGACTTTGTTCCAGTTGGATTTAATCATGTTCTATTGATTTCCCTCATCCCAAACAAAAATCCAATTACTTAATTTAAAAAAAAATTAATTAATATGGACTCATAGACACTTTTATATGTTTCATGAAAACCAGTGCATTTCAAGCCATGGTTATATAAAGTGAAACAAAACTGTTTGTTGGGTTTTCAGTATCTTATGCAAAAATGGCACGTCAACATTTTTCGTGCTATTCAAAAAATGTTTTCCAATATTCAAAAAATGCTGCTCTTCAAATAAAATGAAAAAAAACAAAAATGTTTTTTTTCTCTAAATAAATGTTTGCTCTTCAAAAAATTGCCACTCTTTAATTGTTTTCTGTTTTCATTAAAAACAATTATTTACTCTTTAATTCCTTTCCTGATTTATACTCATTTGGATAAATGCACTCAAAAATAGTATACATTACTCAAATAATTTTGTTTGAAAAACTGAATACTTCTTTGCGCATTCTGATCTGGTATTTCAAAAAGTAATAGAAGACCCAGATCAGAGACTTGTAAACTTAAAATTTTTAAGAGAAAGATTTTTTGTAGAGACCATTTTTGGTAAAAAAAAAAGTTAAAAAAAAATATTTTAAAGGATTTTTTCGAAAAAGCAGAGAGAGACAAATTTTTTAGACATAAGCTCAGGAAGCTTCTAAGACACTGGTTTTTATTTTTCCTCCCACGAAAACCTTTTTTCATTGTTGCACTTAAGGGTCAGTATAAAAGGACCAGTTGTTTCAATCTGTAGCTGGTTAAATCTGGACATTACCCAACCTTTGACAACCCAACTTCTTTTTAGCGTGAGAAGTAATGTATAAGATTCTCAGTTTGGCCAAGTGAATGATTTTCTTAGACTGACACACTTTGTTGATCAGAAATTTAGGAGAAAAAGCGACATCTAAATCCCTAAATTGAGATGGAAATGAATAGAAAGGGTTTATATGTCTTTAGCCCATTTACACAACATTGATTGGAAACTTATCCCTAAGATTGGTTATATAAGATGTTGTCCAAGAACATGTTACACTTCAAAAACATAAAAAAGAATATATAATGTTTACCCACAGACTGTTTCTCTATCTAGGTATTTATATTGTGGTGACATCACAGTCCGTCTGAACCATGCCATCGCTTTACACAAGCTTGCCAGCAAGTACCACGTATGGGACCTTCAACAGGGGCTCACCCAATACATGACCCAACACCTATCAAGTGATTCTCCTTCAGGCCATGTGGTTGGATGGTATCAATATGCTGTGCAGATTGGAGATCTGACTTTGCAAAACAGCTGCCTGCAGTACCTCTCCTGGAATCTTTCATCGGTTCTACAAAGTGCAGAATGGAGTTCTGTCGGTGAGGAACTCTTGCTCATTTTGCTTCACCGTTCAGACTTAGTTCTGCAGAGCGAACTGGAGCTTTATGAAGCTCTGGAGACCTGGATTAACCAAAACCAACCTTCAACGGCAACGGCTGAGAACGCACTCAAAGCAATACGTTATGGGATGATTTCGCCCCAGCAATTGTTCTACATTCAGAAGAAGTCTTCGCTCATGGTGAAGTATTACGAAACGGTACGTGACCTACTCTTTCTGGCCTTCCAGTTCCATGCAGCCTCCCCCGTGCAGCTGGCAAAGTACTTTGACGTCAACTGCAGTCTCTTTACCCCTCGTAACTATCTGTCATCCTCATGGGGCTCTCCATGGATGATCAACAACCCTACAAGAGATGACCGGAGCTTCAGTTTTCAGACCCAGCTCGGACCCAGTGGCCACGACTCTAACAAGCGTGTTACATGGAACGCTCTCTTCTCCCCGCGATGGCTTCCCCTGAGTGTGAGATCCACGTACCCCGAGAGGTCCCTTCAGCCCACTCGTACCGACGGAGGACGTCCACGCATCATCATCACACCTGCCACCTCGAGTCCAGACTTTGCTGGTGTGAGCTTTCAGAAGACGGTTGTTGTGTCGGCACGGAAGCAGGGGAAGGTGGTCGTTCGTCACATCTACAACTTCCACCAGAGCACAGAGGAGGTGGGCGACTTTCTGTTAGATGCTGATCTGCAGCGAAGAACGTCCGAGTATCTCATAGACAGCTCACTGTATTTGCATATTATCGTCAAGCCGCTGTACCACAGCCTCATAGTAGCAAAAAAATGAGTCAAGGAAACTTGAACGTCCCCACAACCTCCCGTTTTTGAGTTCCCATTGAATATTTTTGTGTATGGATTTTAAAAAATGGCAAATGCTTGGTTTAGCTCAACAGTTTATTGTAAGTTTTTTTTCCAGTTGATTGTTCTTTGGTTTATGTTTTACTAGCAGCATGAAGTCAATTTGAATAGTTGATTCTTTTATTTAATGATTCTATCAATTCCCCCCAAAAATTGGACTCAACTGTACTGTTTCATAAATGCACATTTACATACATTGTTTGATTCCATGTATACTTATATTTAGTGCTGTTACCAATCATTAAAAATATGTTTCCTTAAAACAAAAATAACTGAGTTTATTTATTACCATTAATGGAATTATGAATTTTTTTACTAAAACAAAATATACAGAAAAAAGGTAGATAATTTTTTTTTATCAATAACATCAAGTTCAATCGAATATGTCCATTTTAAACAGCATCCCTCCTCCATCCCCAACTTCACCTTATATGGTGTTTCCTACCTTATTTTAGAAAATACTTTGTGCCTATACAAGTCGACCCTGGGCCCGTGATTCTTGTCACAGATGTTTTTGAAAATATCTTTTTTTTTCGTGTTCAGCAGAAGAAAGGAAGTCTTACAGGTAAAAAAACTAAATAAAACCTAAAAAAGCATTTGTCCTTAAATGGAAACTGTTTTGTAATCAAAAATTTTTTCAATCGATTCCCCTTGCTAAGTTTTAGTTCATAGAGCTGTCGACATTATTACAGTCGCAAACAACAGTACAAAAATCAGTCGTATGATCAAATCAAACATTGATGCACACGCCTAAACTTTCGAATTTTAGATGAAACCTATCATACATGCTTTATTAATCCGAGTGTCATTGTGTGACCTGCAGGAAGAGAAGAATAATCTGATTCTTACAAGCCCTTCATTCATCATAAATATGATAAGAGATTATATGTACACTTGATCTGATACCCTTCTATTAATCTCTTGACTGTAGCAGCTGCTTCATTTCATCTCTTGTCATCTACGCAACTGAAAGCTCATGAAAGCTGTTTTTAAACCATTGGTTTTAAAATGAGGCGCGTTTCCTTTAGTCAGTTTTTCCGTATTGAAATGAACTTGCATTTCTTAAACCATAGTGTTCTTCATCAATAAGCACATTTTCGTTTGCCCGCACTTTTCTTTTAAACATGTAATCCTAGTACAGACAAAATGTGTGAGGGTAATGTGGAAAAATGCCTCAGGGTGAATTGAGACATTCAACCGAGAGAGATCAAATCCTGCGAATTGAATCTCTGAAGTCAATGTCGGGTTTCACACAAACTGAGCTTGGAGTTAAATAAGTCAAGCCATCAACCGTTGTCCGGATCATCATAATGACAACTAACTAGCTAATCGACATGACATTTATTCATTACAAGATGACGTCAACTAGAACATTGTTATTAGGATTACATAATTGTGATTAACTTTCAATTCTTATAAAGACAGTAGTATATAAAAATTGCAGCTGTACTGTTTTGAGAATGTTGTTTTACAAATATATTATTCATAGATGATTAATGATGATTGATATAGGTGTTTTCATAAATCACACTTTTTTTTATTTCAATTTATTCTAGGATTTTATTATGGGTCATTCATTTCTTGTCCAAAATCATAAAACTTAATAAAAGAATCATACCCAACACTAAACATAAAATACACTATATTGCCAAAAGTATTGGCCCACCCATCCAAATAATGATAATCAGGAGTTTTGATCACTTTCATTCTCAATGCTTCTGCATACCAAGACAATTCCATGCTCCCAACTTTGTGGGAACGGTTTGGATCTGTCCCCTTTCCCTTCCAACATGACTGTGTACCAGTTCACAAAGCAAGGTCCATAAAGACATGGATGACAGAGTCTGGTGTGAACTCGACTGTCCTGCACAGAGTCCTGACCTCAACCCCATAGAACACCTTTGGGACGAATTAGAGCACAGACTGAAAGCCAGGCCTTGTAGTTCAACATCAGTGTGTGACCTTACAAACGCACTTCTGGAAGAATGGTGACAAATTCCAATAAACTCATTCCTAAACCTTGTTGACAGCCTTCCCAGAGGAGTTGAAGCTGTTATAAGGGTGGACCGACATCATATTGAACCCTATGGATTGGGAATAGGATGTCGCTTAAGTTCATATGCGAGTCAATGCAGGTGAGCGAATACTTTTGCCAATATAGTGTATATCAGGTTCAGCTTGTAGGGGACAAGTATCAAAGAACAAAAATATAAAGACAGAGAGACCCAGAAGATATTGGTGTTCTACTGTCGAAACCACCAGCATCCAAAGTCTGGTTTGCTGTAATACATCAATGTCATATCAAAACATAACCATCAAAGAGAAAATACAGACACATTTTCCTCTCCCTGTCTACATTTTTTTCATAATTATCATCATTTTGCTTTTTTTCTCAACAGCCGCAGCAATATTTTTACTTGTATACCACTTCTAGAACATACAGTACTGTGCAAATCAAAAACAAACTGTTACGGGAATCTCTTTTATGTTTTATGTTGTATGCTTTCATGTGAACCCTGAGATGAAATGGATCAGCTCTGGGACATGAACAGTATATACATAAAAGTAATTAGTCTGCTTTAAGACACCTTAAGTGCCCTTTAGCAATGTAACAATACTGATATCATAACAAACTCAACTTTGTTATGTACATATGTTTGTATTATCAGTGGCCTTGGAAACTAAGAACCAGAAGAATTATCTAAATTTCATTATAGAATAAAGTGCAAGCACACTGTGCATTTCCAAAATGTTACTTTTGGTTTTATTTGACCCTACCATTAATTGAACCGCTAATGTTTGATTTTTAAATCAACTTAGAAACACAATTGCTATAGTTGTCTCTTTTAATTTGACATCTCAATAGTATCTACTTATATATTTTAGAAGGAGATGTCTTTTGGCTTAAGAGACCAGCTCATTAACAGCCTTTTTTTTAGAAATACAGTTATTAAAATAAATAAATAAACAAATACCATGTAATCTCAACCTCATACGGTAAAACTGCTGGATTCCTCTACTTATAATTACATTTATTCTCGGTTGTGTCAGCCCAAAATATAATGTTGGATTCTAAGGGGATAGTTTACCCAAAAGTACAAATAAAACTTTACAAATTCGAGTTGTTACAAATGTGTATATGTTTCTTTTTTCTAATGATCACAGAAAATTTTATTTGGAAGACCCTATTGACTACCATATTAAGAAAAAAAAGTAATATAAAAAAAATTTAATATTGTGAAGAATGTCAGTGGAGTCCAATATTTGTTTGGTTACAAGCATTCTTTCTGTTTTACTCTGTGTTCACCAGGACTAAGAAATATCCGCATGTTTTGAACTAGAGAATAATTCATGACAGAAACTATCCCTTAATGAAGTTTAAAAATATGTTATTCTCATTAAAATAAAATGCGAATGCGTATTGACTGAATGTATAATACATTAACAACAATGCATCTTTATCTCAGCCTCAAAATTCAACCGTTGGATTTAACACCCTGTCTCTTCTCTTTCCCATCACATACACATGATGTAGAGCGTCCCAATCCATTCACTTGAGTGCCACTTTAGTTATACTGCCATCTTAATATCCACTTGTCTAAGTACGCTTAAGACAGCAAAGCAGTTCTTAAGGCCTTCACACAGATCACCTTTATCTTTACTACTCTTAAGAAAGAAACAAAGTGCTGCTATGATACATCTTTAGGGCCACAGGCCTTCATCAACCTTTAGACCAAAGTCTTCATCATCCTCAAGTCACATTTCAGGTTTTCTTAAAGGTGTGAGTTGAAGAGGTAAGGTATCCTGACTAGAAACTGTGGCTACGTCAACATTGGATCCCTTGACCACACTGTCTCTACTGCTCGTTCTCTCCTCTTCATCGTCATCATCCTCTGTATCCTCTTTATCCATAAATGCTACTTCATTCTCATAACAAAAAGAGTTTGAGCTCGACCTAATGAACTTGTTCTCCGCCAGATCTCTAGCGCTGCATTGCGGAGTGCTTGGCACCTCGTAGGTGTTCTCGAACCGTGAGTAGTCCACCTTGTAAATGTTCTTCTCCTCAAAAAGAACCGTCTCAAACCGATGACCCCACAAGATTTCGTTGGTCACGTACGAGCTGCGACACTGAGTGGTCATGGAGGTAGCCTCCACCATGCCCTCCAAAATTACGACTATTTCCAGCTCCGAACTTTCCAGTTCATGTTTGTTCATTTCATAGAATGGACTGTTCTCATCAATCTCATGAACGATGGTAATAGGGGACACTAGAAATATGCGGTCAATACCGGTGTCAAACCCAACGTCGATGTCCATTTGATCCAGCGGGATGAACTCGCCCTCCGCTGTGGTGCGAGATTTGAGAAGCTGAGCTCGAACATGAGCTTCCACCAGGTGACTCTTCCGGAGGTTCCCCACTCGCCACATCAGACACAATTTACCATCCCGCATAGCTACCGTGGCGTAGTAACTAAACACGAGGGTTTCATTTCGTTTTTTGGGTTTGGCCATCTTGGTCATGACTGCACCAATGATGAAAGCGTCAATTATGCATCCAAAAATGCTCTGGAACACCACCATGAAAACTGTGAAGGGACACTCCTCTGTCACGTAGCGATAACCATATCCAATGGTCGTTTGAGTTTCCACGGAAAACAGGAAGGCTGCTGTGAAGCTTTCCACATTTGAAATGCATAAGTCGCCCGACCAAAGCGCAACGAGCCAGAAGATGACCCCGAAGAGAAGCCAAGAAAGAAGGAAAGAGAGACAGAAGATAACCATCATCCAACGCCAGCGGATGTCAACGCAGGTGGTGAAGATGTCGGCCAGGTAACGCTGACCTTTCTCGCTCATGTTGATGAACTGAACGTTGCATCGTCCATCCTTGTTTACGAAGCGGCTCTGCATTGGAGGGTGCGCAGACCCCTGGCCGCCCACTTTTCCATTACCGAAGCCATTTTGAATGGCGATGGGCGATAACTTCATACCGCCTTCCTCGGATGAAACTATGCTGTAGCGGTGGGACCTTACACTTCCCATAACTCTGCTTGAGACTCGTCTGCTCTGGAAAACAGTCTGAGTTTTTGGGTGACGAGTTGGAGAAACACTTTTGAACTGTTACATGGATCAACACACAACAAATCCTGGAAAAAGAGCCAGTGGCGTAACAGGCTATTAAGAGTTTTTCTCTTTCAATCAATCATTGGATCTCTCTTCAAAGAAGGTCTGTGAAAATATAAAATCACAAAAATGCTATTACAAACCATTACCACGTATACATCTCGAAAAAATAAACATGAACATTTTTTTGAGGTGACATTAAAAGATGAACTATTTATATGTTTTCATGCAGATGAGGTCATATGTCCTTTAAATGACATTAATATTAAGAGTGATGTAACACTTGGCATGACATCTCAAAAGTAGGATTTTCAAGCACAGATAAAGAAGTGTTGTATATCCATTTGAACTACTTTATGAAAAAGAAAAAAACACTTGATGATGCAAATATACTATTTTACCAAAATAAAATAACAATAAGATTAAGAGTAAATATATACAAAATATTTTAAAAAATGCAAGACAGTTTTATTTAAATGTTTTCTAAGCATGAGAAAAGCAACACTAGAGATTCAAATTATCTTTCTGTCAATAATGTTTATGCAGGCAGAATACATAATAGTAATAATAATAATAATAACAATAACAGTTATAATAATAATAATAATAAAAGTAATGATAATAATAATAATAATAATATTAATAATAATAATAATAATATACATTACTAATGATATAAAACATTATTTAAAATGATTAAATTCAACAAACTCTCAAAAAAAAGATTAAAGCTGTAATATATTAAAATATATATCAAGTTCCACACATAAATAAATCCTACCTTGTCATTCATGAAGAACAGATCCCAAAGCAATTAAAATCAGCACTTTAAAGAATATAGAAGTTGATTTGGATAGAGAGAGTTCAGTCAAACATGAAGGGACTGGGTTCGATTATCTCTCTGTCTGTTGACCACAGATGAAACTGATCGATAAATACTTGACAAAATCCTCTCAATCTCCGCCCACGATTCTCATCCAGTAAGGTCATCTCAGCATCCCTCAACAAACATGATGCTGAAGGAAATAAACACATTATGAGGTGTAAATATATATATTTAATATTTTTACGTTTAATAATGTTTAATGTACATGAACACAACTAGAATGTCAAAAAGGCCTGAAATAAAAATGTTTTAATATAATATTACAGGTATACAAAATTCCTTAGTTGAAGTTGAGAGCTACATTATAACTTACATAAAAAAACAATTATTATGTATTATGCATTAGGTATTAAACTGTACCTTTTGTCAAATCAAAAAACAATATTTAGAATTTCATACTGATATTCTATTTAATAGAAACATTATATATTAATAACACAATTGAAATACATATCGTATTAATGATATAATAAAAAAATGCTAAGGGTTTATTAATTGAATTATTAAGTAAGTGATGTTGAATCATTTCACCCATAGGTGGCGCTATAGTGAGTTTTACCTGTAGTAAGTCTGTTCATAAGTATTACACGCAGTAAAAATAGTTAATGTGGCTTAGTTAATATCACAAAAATAAAATATGATATTATGAAAAAATATTTTCATAACATAAAATAGATTTTTTCAGTGGAAAATATTACAATAAATTATTCAATATTAATTTCACTTTTAGGAGATTTTTTAAATGTATGCTCTTAAAAAAGTATTTAATTTATAAAAATATATTTGTACTAGAAACCAATAATTTTGTGAATTATAAATTTTTTACTTACATATACAAAAATGTAAAAAGTATATTTACTTAATATAAAAGCTTTTAAATTTACAGATCTTTTGTGAAAATTGTGTTGAGTTTAGATCATAAATACTGATCTCTTGGCGAATTAGCCAAACATGTGAACAATAGAGCAATCTTTTTTGGCCCTTTTCGTTCAATGAGCTAAGCAGATGGATTTGATTTATTTGGTAATCCAGCCCCGTAAAAAAAAAAGTTTTTTATAAAAACTACACATAAAAAAAAAAAAAAAAAAAAAAAAAATCTTTTGTAACTTCGCTCTCTGTGTAACTCGATAGCATTGTTATAGCACTTGTTCATCTATTGTTGTATCGGCTATTTACCGCTTAATTGTCTCCTCGACTATTGTAAGTCGCTTTGGATAAAAGCGTCTGCTAAATGACTAAATGTAAATGTAAATGTAAACACAATGTTAATGTAATTAATTGTGAAGTAAATAAGAAGATATATTTTGGATTATACCATTTTTAGTTCATAAGTGATATTTATGACACACGGTTTACTAATTATTGTTGTTAAGCTGCTTTGATGCAATGTATTCAGTCTAAAGCGCTATATAAATAAAGATGACATTGACATTGACATGAAATACAAGTATGCAACTCATTTATTGGAATCTATTGAATTCCACTGGCATTTGAATGTTTTAACAAAAACAGGATATTAATCATCTCAGTACAATGAAGGCAATACTAAACTGTCTGCAGATGAGATATGCTGGTTAGCCAAAGACCTTTTGAGCATTCACATCTTACAAGCTGTTTGCGTCATAATGTTAAAACCCACAGGCAGACGTGTTTAAGTATCACCATGAGAATGTGTACCGCTGGTCATTGTTTCCAGTATTTTATTCCTATTTAAAGAACTGTTGTTTCTCACACTATCGTTATAACACAGAACAGAATTTCAAATGAAACTGAATCGTTTTGTATTTTATAAATGCATCAAGTTTATTAGGTGGCTTTCTATTCTTAAACAAATCCCTATTCATGTAGTTCTAACCATAAAATATATTCTTTCTTATTGCCCATGCCATTCAATGTCTGTCTATGATACTTTCCTCTACAACACAAAAAAGAAGATATTCTGAGAAATGTGGTATTAATACGTTCATACAATATAAGTCAATGGGAGCCAATGTGGTTTGGTTTCAAAGATTTTCTAATTTGTGGTCCGCAGACCAAAGATGATAATAATAAACAAAAGTTTTTGGGTGAACCCTGTAATGCTGCATTCGATAACTTTTGCTCTTGAGTTCTCTTGAGTGTCTGTCAAGTTCAATGAATCAGAGTAAGTCAAGTGATATTAGATCTGACAGCCTAACTTATAAATCATTGTTCTAACCATTGTGAACAGAGGTAAGATAAGAACACATATCAAATACATATTTAATTATTAATATTTAATCCTTTTCTATACATTTCAATTTGATCATAAACAATCATCAAAAGCTGCAACAATGAAGCAAAACTTCACATTGGCATTCAAGCATTTGACCTTTTCAGAAGAAATTAAGAATTGTGAGAAACCAATAAGTTAAACGTCACATCAAGTTTTACCATCTAAGAGACAAATTTGAATGTCCACACTTTTTATCAAAGAAAAGTCCTCAAACAATCATTTTGTCTGCATAAATTCTATATAGAAATAATAAAACACAATAAAGAAATGAGTAAAACATTTTGGGGGATATAAAATCTATTCTGATTCATTAAATCATCTTAAGTGGATATCAAGCTGGATATTTATCATGTATGTAAAACAGAACACAGAATTTACTTTTACATTAAGCCTTACATCTGATAATCACGAAAACTGTTATCTTTTTTGTTTTTATTTACTACACTTTTTATTGTTACCTTTGGTTTTGCTAAAAAATGTTTGTGTTGGTCAGATCCTTTTTTCCCCTCTGATATAATTGTGAGAAAGAACGTTGACGTCTGTTATATTTGAGGGAATGGCGTGCTGCCACCTTACAGTCCAAATCACTTTTTATTCCAGAGCTGTTCAACGCATACACAGTCTTACACCAGTCACCTTTCTGATTATTTCTGATAGAAGTGATTTCAAACATCTCATACGGGGGAATCAGGACCTCTTTCTCTTGAGGTTTCTGGGAGTATTTTGTGATATTAGCACCATGACAGGTATGGATTTCAAAACAAGATTGACTTCCAAAGTTCTTTGCTTTATTTTGATCAAGAGATGAGGATGCAAATGAGCCAAAACGGATCAGTTTTTTGGGAAAATTTAGCCTATAATCATTTCTGGTACCACGATATGTTAATACACATTCCTGTTGTGTTTGCTTTAGGATCTGTAACGCTTTTGTCAAATAAAAGTAAAGCGAGTACCATTTGAATGCCAGTTGTTTGTAGGCTTGTCTGCCATTCCTTACATCTGTATTAAAGTCAGAAAATACTTTACTACCAGTGTACACAAAAATGGCTATTGAATGGTTCTTCATCAAGTTATCTTCGGGTTTAATGTGTTTTTCTTTACCCTCTCTCCAAGCTTTTCCAAAGTTTGATCTGCCCGCGATTTCTTTCTTTAGGTAACGTGTCACCACCTGATGTTTCATGTTTTTTGAACAATTGGAAAATTGGTCATCGACCGAGTGCGATGCTATATCCAGTGGATAAATATCCACATCCTCCGACACATCCTGGAACATTGACGCATAATCAGTCGGCATTCTTGTACAGTAATAAACAAAATGTTTGTTGTAAGCTTACCTGTCCTTGAGCAACTTTACAGATGACGATGAGGAGAAGAGCTGCGGGCGATATCATAACTGTCTAATTCTGAAATAAGAGAGGTTAGAACAGTGAAAACACTCAAATACAATAACAATATTGCAGAAAAGTATAAATTCAACATATTAACACCACGAAATTGAACCTAACCTGCATAAAAAAGATTTGTTCTCGAATCTGATTGGCTGAGAGCCATACAACATTCGACCAGAGACACCACGGGAACGCTTGATTGATCGTGTTACTCCCATACTTAAACACATATACACAAGCAGGGAATGAGTTTCCAGATGGGATTTACATAACAGAAATTCTTGCGTGAATTTGCGACTGTTACACGTGACAGTACACACGAGAACAAGTTGCGATCCGCCTTATTTTAAGATAAAAAGAGCTGTCACTAAAAATGCATGATGACAATTAAACAATTGAAAGCGCATTCACGCCTCATTATTTCTGTTACTATTTATTTGAACAAATTACAATGTAGAATTAGTAATTGAGGCCTGTTTAAAGGTTTTAAAGTTTTTTCTTGGAAGAAAGTAGTGCCCAAGATCCTTGAAATATTGGAGGTTTTTTATTTACACATTTGTGTCGAACTGTTGTATAAATGCAATATGGCACTCATAGCCGTGTGATGGTGCTCTATATCGTCTTCTGTACTCAGCCGGCGGCTCCTGGCCTCTGACCTAATCACAGCCATAATGTTATAGAGCACCATCACACTCCTACTCGAGCCGTGTTGCTTTAACGAAACCTCGACTAACCATGAAATTGAATGTATGATTCTGGATAAAAAGTGTATAAAAGAATAGTGCCTCTTTTCTAGTAGAACTCTTTTCTATTTGTAGAACAAATTAATAAAGTTGAAGCTACTGAACAACTGGTTTCCCCACTGGATCACAGTAAAATAATAATTTTTAGAATTTTTTTCTGTCATATTTCAGCAGATGGCTCACACTGATTTTTAAAAAAAGTCATAAACAACAACAATATGTGGTTAAATTACATATTAAAACAAAGTCAAATAAATGAATGAAGTATTCATTTTATTAGCCAAAGTATTACTAAGAAAAGTGGTTTGACCAATTATCTCACCTTTGATCTTCAGATGTTTTTCAATGAACACGTCTTTAGAATGTCTTCTGTTTGTTTAATGTATAGACCTGACAGAAAGACATATATACCCTGATGTGGTTAGTGTGTGGGTGGGGTGTCAGACCAAGTGGATGTTAAACAGGAAATTCACCTTAAATGGACGTTTTGCTATCTGATAAGTAAGAGGGGGGGGGGGGGTCATACACCCAACTTTTATGAATACATTATCAGTTCTCAAGAAAGTTTACATGCTCTTTTAGAATCCGCAAAAAATGTGTCCTTCTTGCTTTCAGGCACAAAAGGAGGAGAGGATGGAGACAAGATGTATAATATTTTTATTATGTTGTGTTTACAATACCTTTACTTAAAACAGGCAGAAACAAAAGTTGAAATAGATCTTATATTATTTGTGTGTGTTGGTCACATGTCAAAAGTTGTTTTGGAGAAAAAAGTTTTGAGGTCTTTCATAGTTCTTTTTAAAATGGTACAACCTCACTTTTCCTCTGCATCAGGATGCTTACACAACACAAACAGATCTGTTCAAGCTACACGCATACATGTCACTTTAATATGCCATGCATACAAACTTTACATTTCACAAGATCAATACCCTGCAGCTCATCACTTTCTCAGATTCCAAAGACAGAGCCACCCCAGAAATAGAGCAACAACATAACTGTTAAACACTTCAGCATTTGCTGTTTACATCTTTTTTGCAGAGAAGTTGCCATCAGCACAACTTTTTTTTTTTGCCAAAGACTTTTCAGTAAGTATAAAATACAAAATTATTTCATTTCAAAGTAAGCTCAAAATACTCTTATAAAATAAATACCCATTAAGAAAATCAGATTCATCTACTGTAGGTTATTGTGTAATATTTATAGATTGAGAATAAACTATGGCAAGATGATGATCTAAATGCAGTTCTTTAAAATAAAACCAAAGGGGCTGAATAATAAAGATAAAAGCCATGCAACAGCATTATAATGTAAAGAAAAAAATAATTAAACATGTTTTACTGTATACAGACTGAGATAACATGACAACGAACAGATAAAACATGAAACTAGGGCTACACAATATGACAAAAATCATAATTGACAAATTTTCCCTTTGATATTGTGATTGTTAATATTGATTAAGAGGTTTTACATTTAAGTTTTAACATGTTTAATAACTTTCTGTGAAGCAGCTGCAAGGTTAATCCTTAAATTCCAAAAATGTAATGTTATAACAAATTATGATGGAAGTTATGTTGTTTGGATAAAAAAATCCCCCCAGAAAATATAATTTACAATCTCTGATTCACTACTGTATTAAGTGCCCAAACATAAAAGTAAATTACTCTTTTGGCGATTATGTAATTTTTTTAGATCAGTTTTTTGATTAATTATGGAGCCTTACCTGTAACCATAATATCAAATGATCAATGATTAAATTTATGTTAGTCATTGAGGTGAAATAAGATATAGAGAAGAAGAGCACACATTTATAAATATTATTAAAAAAATGTTAATTAATACAACACTTTATAAAAAAGAAAAACATACTGCTAAATATGTTATTTGAACATATATCACCATTAACACTTATAATCTGTTCATCTTCAGGTTAGAGTACACTGGGTCATCACTTTCTTCCCTATTCCCTAAAAATGTCAAGAGTTGTGAAATCCTGATTAGAAATCTGTTTAATATATAAGTATTCTGAATATATCTGAAGATCATGATATTTTCTTTACCTTTCTCATCTCTCTTTTTCTTCCCTTCTTTCTTAGTTTCCAGTTCAATCTTAGCATATGTGACATCAGCTGATCCACTTATATCATCTACAATATAGAAGAAAAGATGTTTTGTCTGGTTACCATGATATCACATGGTCAATGATGGAATTGTTTGCCATTGAGGTTAAATTAGATGTGCAGGAGAGAAGCCCAAGTGTATAAGACATACAATTATTGTTAAACATGATAAATATACTAGTTAATGTGTTAATTTAACATACATCTGAATAACAAATCAATTAAAGATTTGTCAGAATTATTGTTGTAATATTTGTATAAATTGCGCTGATTGAAATGATTCTCACCTTGACCTCTGTTCATCTTCAGGTAAGAGTAAATGGTGTTTTCACTTTCTTTGTCTTTCCCTAAAATTGTGAAGAGTTGTGAAATCCTATTTAGGAATCTGTGTACTGTAAAATCATTCTGAATATATCTGAAGTTCATGATGTTTGCTTTACCTTTCATCTCTTTCTTTTTCATCACTTCTTTCTGAGGTTCCGGTTCAATATCAGCATAAGTGTCATCAGCGGATCCACTTGCGTTATCTCTCCTGCGTTCCTTTTTTTGTAACTCGATCTTTGAATAGTTGACATCACTGGAGTCGCTCACAGTCACTACTAAACAAACATGACTTTAACATTTACTTTCATGAAACGAAGTCACTTTGGATAAAGCGTCTGCCAAATGAATAAATGTAATGTACATTATGATGTTACCTGCTCTTGTGTCCTTATTATCTGCTGCATCAACAGATTCATATATATGAGCCTTTCCTGTTTCAAGATTAAGTGATCATTTATCAAAGCTCCATATTGTACATACGGGACAATTTAAAGTTAAAATATTAACCAATGTTTAAATAATTATGGAGATTTGTGTCACTCACCATAAATGGATGTTGTTTGACCAGCCTGCAGATGAGTGTATTCATCTTCATTCTGTATCTGCCTGACACCAGAGGAACACTCTGTAACATTTCCTATATAAACACAACAGAAGACCGTCATTGAAATTTAAATGTCATTGACCGTATTAAATTTTAAGAGAGTAGAAGGTTTTAACTTTTTTTGTTTTTGTAGTACCACAGCAGAACCAAGACGATGATCAGAAACACGATGCTCAGACCAACAGCCACTCCAACCATCAGTCCAGATGACTTGCGACCAGAGACTGCAAACACAGAGATGCTTTCTTATACAACCAGAACATTTTTGTCTGTTTATGTGTAAAGATCCATGTCACCTATGCCTGAGATGTTTATGAATCTTATTGCAAACGAATAAACTAAATAGCAACGAAGGCTACAAACCTCCAAACAGATATGCATAAAAATATGTCTATGTGATAACATCTTATTCTTCTGAAGCTATTCAGTTTGGAAACATGTAAATGGACATCTAATAAAGAATAAAGATTTATTCAAAGCATTAACAAAGACAACCCATAGAACAGACAGTATTCTATACATTTCTATCCTGACTGAAGTCTATGTCAAAATCTCACCTGTAACATGAATCCACAGTCCATGACTGTATTCTGTGTAATAAACTGGATTTCCTCTTCCAGCTCTACACCAGAACTGATCTCCATCTGAACCTCTACTGATGTAGATTGTGTAGGAGTTTGTATCTGTTGTGTTCTCAGTTGTGTTTTGTGTGTGTTTGTACCAGTAAAACTTCCATCCAGTGGACTGATTCATGACACACGTCAGAGTCACAGTGTTTCCTGTCATTACAGATCCTTCAGTATCTGATCTGAGATCAGCTTTTGGTTTCTCTGCAGGAGAATAAAACACATTCAGATGCTGAAGAGTTCAACTGTAGTTCTGCTATAATGTTCTTCATCTCATACTTCAGATTGTATGGTGGCTGATATTCTTTTTTATAAAGTTAATAGTATAACAGACACAAAAACCTAACAAAGAAATAAACGTGTCATCATTTTTCAGAACACAGCTCAGTTTATTCTGTACGTACAAATGGAAAAAACATAATGCTGACCAAATGTACTAAAAAATAAGAAATTAACTGGAGGTAATTTAACAGAGGAATAATGTTAGAATATTGACTTTTCTCACAAAGCCTCTTATAAACGCAAAATGACAAACAATGTTACAATTAAATATTATTTTTAAAAATTATATACAATAATCGGTTAAACTTCGTGTGTGACGTTTAACCGTTTTTCAAATAAAAACAAACAAAAATATGGGATTAAAATTTGATGACATGAGGTAAATTATGAGAGACTATTAATTTGGGGGCAAATCTATTTTAACTTTACAGATAATTTCTTTAGATTTATAGTTTAAAACTTAAAATTTAAAATTTAATTTTTCCATTTATGTTTCCCCAGTGTGACTCAAAGTGTTAGTTCACAAAAAAATATGAATCACCCGCTCTAGTTGTTCCAGTCCTTTATAAATGTGTGTGTTTGGTTGAACATGAGAAAGATATTTGGACAAATGCTTTTTAAAAGATCTTGGACCCTTTAAGTACGATCGAAGCAAAAATGATGTAAAACATGGTTGTCAAAAGTGCCCAGAACTTTTTGTTGTTTTTCCTGCTATTATAGTCAATGAGATCCAAGAACTGTTTGGTTTCAAAGGTTTTACCAAACTAATATTTCTCTGTGTCCATCAGAACAAACTTTTACAAAAACAAAACTTTTTTAGTTTTTACTTTCAAATGATTACATACTGCGCATCACAACACAGTTATTGATTTCAGTTTTCTCCTTTTCTTCGTTTTTTATGTATTGTGAATCGTTTGCTTACATTTTATTTTAAATTTTAAGACACTTTACCCTGCTAAACTAAATTATGAAATAAAAAGGATGATCAGAATATGACTGAATACAGACTGAATCTCCCTCACCTGATACTGTCAGAGTAACTCCATCACTGATGTGTGAGTATTGTGATCCACCGATCTCTGTTCCTCTACAGGTGTATTTACCTGCATCAGACTCACTAACAGATCTGATTGTGTATTTCTGTTCAGAACTGACAGTGAATGATGATGAATCTTTATTCCAGTTGTACTTCCAGCTGTTGACTGATGTTTTCTTATTGATGTCACATGTGAGAGTAACAGTTTCTCCTCTGAATAAATGTACATCAGGCTGAACAGACACTCGAGGTTTTGGTCTTTCTGTAAAATAATAAATATTTCACACTGTAAATACTGTCCTGATATTCCATGAAGATTCAAATATGGTGGCAAAATGTTAAAGCAACAATTTTTTTTAAATAAAGACTAAAGACTAAAATATTCAACCTATTTAATCTGTATTTCTGTATAGTCTATACAGTATATTAAAGTCTTCAAGTATGTTTATATTTTTCATACACAAATAACAGGAATGACTTTACATTCTCTTTCACAATCTTGTACAAGATTGACTAAATCATTGAATAAAATGTTGATTATGATCTCAGAACAGTTTATAATGTGAATAAAAACACTTACCCTCTACTGTAACTGTTACTGAATTACTGTATTGTGTGAAATAGTTTCCTCTTCTGGCACTGCACCAGTACTGTCCTCCATCAGAGACTTTCACAGAACTGATTGTTTTAGTTCCAGAAGCTTCAGAAGATTCATGTTTTGAGGGTGTGGTAAAGAAGAATATTTCCCATCCAGTGGACAGATTCACATCACAGGTCAGAGTAACTTTATCTCCAGTGAACACGGACATCGGCTGAGCAGTCAGAGATAGTTTGGGTTTATCTGTCAATATTAAATAAAAGGATGTTGGAAAAAAATTCAACAAGACCTTGTTGGCAAATCAGTTAATGTATTTCTGTTAAAATCTACAAAATGTTTCTTGATTCAAAATGTTTTCTGGACGTTTCATGATAAAAGTGTATTATAGTTCACAGATATTTGCTTAAATTACAATATCTTACAAAACTTCATGCTTGAAGAATTTAAACGATTAATTTCAATAACATTAAACACAGTCAGTAAGAGATGACAAACTACTAATACATTAACAATTTAAGATTTTATTTATATATTTCTATTTGTTTGAATCGATAAATGACATAAATAATGGTGAATACAGGCTGAATCTCCCTCACCTGATACTGTCAGAGTAACTCCATCACTGATGTGTGAGTATTGTGATCCACCGATCTCTGTTCCTCTACAGGTGTATTCACCTGCATGAGACTCAATAACAGATCTGATTGTGTATTTCTGTTCAGAACTGACAGTGAATGATGAATATTTATACCAGTTGTACTTCCAGCTGTTGACTGATGTTTTCTTATTGATGTCACATGTGAGAGTAACAGTTTCTCCTCTGAATAAATGTACATCAGGCTGAACAGACACTTGAGCTTTTGGTCTTTCTGTAGAATAATAAATAATTCACATTGTAACTACTGTCAAAATGTCCTGATATTCTATGTAGATTAAAATGTGGTGGCAAAATGTGAAAGCAATCGTTCTTTAAATTAAAGACTAAAGACTACAAAATTCAAACTTATTTAAACTTTATTTCTAGTCTATACAGTATATAAAAGTCTTCAAGTGTGTTTATATTTTTCATACACAAATAACAAGATTCACTTTAAATTCTCACACAATCTTGTACAAGATTCACTTAATCATTTAATAAATGTTGATTATGATCTCAGAACAGTGTATAATGTGAATAAAAACACTTACCCTCTACTGTAACTGTTACTGAATTACTGTATTGTGTGATATAGTTTCCTCTTCTGGCACTGCACCAGTACTGTCCTCCATCAGAGACTTTCACAGAACTGATTGTTTTAGTTCCAGAAGCTTCAGAAGATTCTGGATATGATGGTCTGCTAAAGGAAATCTCCCATCCAGTGGACAGATTCACATCACAGGTCAGAGTAACTTTATCTCCAGTGAACACAGACATCGGCCGAGCAGACAGAGATAGTTTGGGTTTATCTGTCAATATTAAATCAAAGGATTTAAAAAAAATTAAATCAGTTAATGTATTTCTGTTAAATTCACAAAATCTATAAAATGTTTTCAGCACGTTAAATAATAAAAGTATTTTGCTGTGTACATGTAACCCACTTAAATAATTGCACCAATGGATTGATGGAAGATTTCTGTCAATGTTTATAACTGAGAATAATCGTTTCTTTATTCACAGTTTTATATGTTAAGGTATGTAAAGCAAATATTGTTTATTCTGTTGTGAAATAGAATTGACTATTAGAAGTTGTGTCGATGGTTGCTGACATCACTTTTGCACGAGAAGAGTTTTAACTGTGTATAATCTTTTCCATCCTTGCTAATTAAATCTTTAAATGTATACCTGAACTGCTTTTTTGCATTAGTTGAGTCACAAATATTATTATTTTCCAGTTATTTGTTCTGTATTTTCATTAGTTAATATCAGATGATGTGGATTATTACTTCTGTTCTTGAATATGACAAAGTACAAAAAAGGATAAATGTAAATCTCTTTTGTCATGTTAGTAGCATTGTTAAACATGTTTGTACAATCATTTCCTGAAAATATGTTGTCAGTTCAAGTTAACAATGCTATACAACGTCAATGGAAGTTAATTCAGTTGACGTCACTCTTATTTCGTTACCATTGACCAATCAGAAGCCTAGTTTCTCCATCGTACGTTCTAATGAGGAGTTTGTAGGCATTCTTACACTCATAGAGACTGAACTGAGCCAAACACATTCCAACTTTATTCAGAATTACAGTATCTACATTTGGTTTGATTGTTTGGACTATTTTTATTTTATTATAATTTTGTTCTCTTTGTTTTCAAAAGAAATTGTTGACTGCCGATGTTATTGTTAAAGAGTTGAATGAAATCAGTTGGAAATATATATTTAATTTGTTTTAATTTGTGGAAAGATTTTTAAGCATATTTCATTGAAAGAGGAAAGAACAAGAAATACACATCCTGTTACTTTAGGTAAACTAATGATGAATGACTGAATACAAGTTTTCTGTTAAATTGATTAATGTGTTTGTGTCTTATATAAGCAGTTAGTAATCAGATCACAATTGAAACAAGTGCAGACACATTTTATGAACACAATTTATTTATCTTATTTTTTTGTTAGATGTGAAAATCCTGAACCCGAGCCTCGAAGTTTTATTAACTTCACGTATTTGGGTAACTCAGACCCGGTAGATATTTTTCCTCCTTTTTATATAAATCTAAGGAACCGGCTACAGACAAATATGTGATAAATCTAATATGTCTTTCAAAACTTCCTGCTCAAAGAATTTAAACCAATTACATTTAAACAGTCAGTTTTAAAATGATTAGAGATGTCAAACTACTAATAAATTAATATTTTAAGATTTATTTGTTTCTATTTGTTTTGACTATAAATAATGGTGAATACAGACTGAATCTCCCTCACCTGATACTGTCAGAGTAACTCCATCACTGATGTTCGAGTATCGTGATCCACCGATCTCTGTTCCTCTACAGGTGTATTCACCTGCATCAGACTCACTAACAGATCTGATTGTGTATTTCTGTTCAGAACTGACAGTGAATGATGATGGATCTTTATTCCAGTTGTACTTCCAGCTGTTGACTGATGTTTTCTTATTGATGTCACATGTGAGAGTAACAGTTTCTCCTCTGAATAAATGTACATCAGGCTGAACAGACACTCGAGCTTTTGGTCTTTCTGTAAAATAATAAATATTTCACACTAAATACTGTCAAATATTGTGTTTATCTCTATGAATGTTTCAACAAACACTCAATATAAGGGTTACACAAACTATTTTTTAAGATTCTAATAACATTGAAATGAAGTGACACATCTTGTGTCTTAGCAGGATTATGTCAATGTAAAATTAAATGATCCATCATATTTTTAGACTATTTTTAGATTAGATTTATATTCCATTTCATATCTACAACATATCATAATTTCAAGTAAGTCTTTAACAAACATTGTAATCTATTTGTGCTGTAAATACATTTCTGTCTTTACAATTTGGATATGTATGATGTTGTTAAATAATGTGTTTGATATAATAGCAGTTATGTCATATAAAAGTTAAATGGGTTTATTTTAACAATTCAGTTTATATAATATTGTAAAAGAAATGGTATTATTATTTTTTTGTCTGATTCTTTTGTATCTACTTGAGAGAGAAAGAGTTTAATGTTCAAAACATATTATAGATGCAGATTAAACGTCTTATGAAGTAAAGTTCATTATGATCTCAGAACAGTGTATAATGTTAATAAAAACACTTACCCTCTACTGTAACTGTTATTGAATTACTGTATTGTGTGATATGGTTTCCTCTTCTGGCTCTGCACTTGTACTGTCCTCCATCAGAGACTTTCACAGAACTGATTGTTTTAGTTCCAGAAGCTTCAGAAGATTCATGTTTTGAGGGTGTGGTGAAGAAAATCTCCCATCCAGTGGACCGATTCACATCACAGGTCAGAGTAACTTCATCTCCAGTGAACACAGACATCGGCCAAGCAGTCAGAGATGGTTTGGGTTTATCTGTCAACATTAAATTATTATAAAATTATGTACATTTAAAATCTATGAATAATGAATGTGGACGGCACTTATTTACCAAACTGTATGAGTGTGGTTTAAAATACTCAAACTTTTACTTTGCTTTCTTGCTGACATATTGAAATTTTACTGAAAGACTATAAGAATTGTTTCTTTTTTGTGTCAAGGTAAACTATTAACTTATACTTCATGGATGTCGAGCGCCAAAGCAAGTTTTGCCTGAACTCATGAATCCAACTGCACCTGTCAAAGTGAGCTCTAACTGGGAAATCATTACAGAAATTAATAAGAATAAAAAATATTTTGATTTTCATTAATAATAATATTAATAATAGCCCCATTGATAGATGTGAGAAAAGAACGTTGTGGAAGAAAACAAAAATAGGTTTCTCCTTTAGATCTCTCATTAAATTAAAAAAACTAAAAGTGGGGAGGAAATCAAATTTTCTATAACACACTGCCCTTCATGCACTCCACATCTCTTATAATGTCAGAAGTTTATGACAAGTGAAAACTTGAAGTGGTCCTTGATTATTCCTACATAAAGAATTGCTCCGGATCCTGTAAATGTTGTTGCTCCATCTTCTTTGGGTTATCTCACTTATTTTCTTTAAGTTTCAGATGCGGGTGGAATTTCTAACCATGACCCAATTTAATATTTCAGAGCAGGTCAGATTTATATAACAATTATATATTGTATGTGATGTTATATATGAAACAAAGTGATTCACCTGCAGTTTGTTGGCAGAGTATGGTTGACATCAGCACTGTAAAGATCACAAAAAATAAGTTTATAAAATTTCTTCTTAGCTCATAAAGAGCTCATTTCTTTTATAGATTGATTTCCCAATAATTAACATACACATTTTTATAAATACTATTTCCACAAACACAAAAGTTCCAGACCAGATGCACAAGATGGCGTCAGCAAACTTCAGAGACGCCACTGTGACCATTCTTAGTTCCAGTAATATTATATCATATATGAAAAGGAGAATAATGGACAGCGGATGGGCTGTCCAAAATGTATATAACAGAAATGACAACAAATCTTCTTTACATGTACACATTATTAGGCCGACACATATCCGTTATACTACATCCACACCAGGAGCTATCCAAACAAACACACAATAAATGAATGCAAACAGCAGCGAACCATGAATTCTGATGTTGGAATTATATACCACTCTCACTTTCTGTCTGCTATTTTCAGTATTATAAATGTGTGAGTCTGTGGGTAAAGATGTGAACAGGAAATATGAAGCCCCACACTCACTACACTAGAAATTCATCATGGTGACCATATATACGGAGCAGAGGTCGCGTTAACTGAATATTTTCCGTCATTGACGGATTTTTTTCAGCTGTGACGGAAAAATCTTAAGGTGTTCCGTCATTTTGACGGATTATTCTGAGGGGGAACAATTGTAATTTGTAACTGATACTGATTGTCCTTATCAATTATAAATTGTCTTGTATTGTCTCCTCTTTGTCAGCACTGCGTACAGTTGCAAATAGTTGTGATATTGTTAATAAAGGTGAATAAAGAGGAAATAATGCAGGGTTTGTGAGCACTACAGAACACAGAGGGGTGCAGCTGTACCCCTGGTGCAGAAGGAGCGGGTCCTGCAGGATCAGGAAATCTCCCATTCAGAGAATCCTACAAACTCTACCTTAAGAGAAATGTTTCCTGAGTACAGAACACGACTTCAGCCTCCAGAATAAAACTAAAACTGTCACGAGAAGTCGACTCTGGAAATAAAATGACGGGCAATTATAGATTATGATGGATTTTTTCAACCCTTTCCGTCAAAATGTCTTACAATGAGAAAGTCTAATGCTGCGTTCACACCAGACGTGAATAGCGCATCAGGCGTCAGTGATTTACATGTTAAGTCAATGCAGAGACGCCAATAGACGCGAGGAGATTTCCTGCGGCGCGTTGTGCGCGAATTGCGTCAGTTGAAATATTTTACTTTGCCGAAATTTCACGTCACGTTAACCAATCAGGAGCTTGCGTTAGCTAAAACAAACATGGAGGAGAAAGTCAGCAGGGATTTATTTTACATTTACATTTAGGCATTTAGCAGACGCTTTTATCCAAAGCGACTTACAATAGTCGAGGAGACAATGAAGCGATAAATAGCCGATACAACAATAGGTCAACAAGTGCTACAACAATGTTACCAAGTTACACAGAGCAAGATAAAAACCTGAAAGATTTTTTTTTTTTTTTAGATAGCGTGAGTAGGTTAGAAAAGAAGTGAGTTAGTGAGTTAGGTGTAGCCGGAAAAGATGAGTTTTTAGGTGTTTTTTGAAGATAGAGACCGAGTCCGTGAGGCCAGAGGCAGATCGTTCCACCATCGAGGAACTGAAGCAGAGAACGTTCGAGAGAGAGATTTCTTACCCGTTTGAGATGGCACCACAAGTCGCAGCTCATTTGCGGAGCGCAGAGATCTTGAGGGCCTATACCTTTGAATTAGGTTTATAATTGTATTTTTTATTTTATTTAATTTAATTTATTATACTTTTATTATACTTTAACATAGACAGGAATAAAAGTGATATTTACTGGAAGAAATTTAGTGAATAAAAAAAAACATCTTTACTCAATTTGAGCTCTATACACAAATTGAGACTATAAATAAAGCCGTCACATGAAGTTAAATTGCTATATTTTACAATAAAATGACTTTTCCTCTGACAAGTTGATGAGTTCCCCTGACAGAAGCCCCTCCCCCCTGAATTACGCGTTGGATGCGAATGAACTTAAATGTCCGAGCGTCAAACTACACGCGTGTGACGCGTCAACACACGTTCATTCGCGTCTGGTGTGAACGCAGCATAACACGACCTCTGATACGGAGTCAGTTTAAAGAAAACAGAAAGGAATAAAATATGAAAGACTTGTTAATAATCACAGGCCCCGTTTCAGTGTTTGTTCTAGTCTTTACTTCTATTAACAATAATACTTACACAATTTCATAAACAGAAAGGATTGTAACTACAAAGGATTAGGAGTGTGTAATATATATTTATCTGTAGTTTTGGGTGTCTAGATGCAAATTTTCAGTTTTGCTAAAGTAAAACTCTGTCATCCTCTTTAGTTAATGTGTAATTGTAACCATCTGACTTCACTGAACTGTGCTACATCTGGTATTTTAGGATATTTCAACACATTTTCTTTAACATTCATTAAGCGTCACACATGACAGACATTGTCTATCCTGTGTGTTATGTATGTCTAACTATGAGTTATCTACAGAGAAGCTTAAATCTGAAAAATGTCAGATTAATAATTAAATGAAGATGAAACACATGGGGGGATTCGACACACACACCATCAGATACACAAAACTGTCTAACACTAATCTTCATCATTAATATAAAACACAACAAATGTATTTCTGTTTCACACACACAACACAATCTGTGCACTAACTGTATCACACAAACATCATTCACTCATATTTCATGATATAGAAACTCTAAAAGCAGAACAACATTCAGAAAATACAATAACACAAAATGATTTGATATTGAACACATTGTGACAGTAGAAGAGAACTGAGAAAGAAGATAATACTTACAGAACACTAAAGCAAGAGAACTGAACTCCATACTGATCTACAGATGACAAATACTTTAACAAACACACGGTCTTCAACACTCAAACACTTCCTCTATCAAACCATAAACCACATGAATGTTCTAAAACCCTACAAACTAAATATCACACTGACTCCCATGCATCTCTACACAGAAAGCAAAACCACAATGATCCTCAACATCATTCAGTCAGATGAAATCCACTGAGGATGAAGAGAGTCAATGAACATGAACCTGTGATCTTAATCTGAACGTCAGAATAACATCTTGAGTGAGAACTGCTAAAAACATTTCCAGCTAGATTTATTCTGTCCACATATGTTCATGAATGTGATTTCTAATGCTTTGAGGATTTGTGCAAAATACTTCGTAAAGCACTTCAGAGATCACTCATTTTAGATTTACGGACAAAAAACTGATGCAGAAAGAGGAAGTAGAATGAAAAAAACCATTCAGTCATCGTGTGAAGAGATGCTTACACTAGAAGTTAACAGATCTACATCAAATACAAGAAGTTTAGTTTCCTTCCCCTGTTTTAATTTGTATAACTCTTTACCAAATTTGTTTTCAAGAATTATTACTGAAAAACGTCTGGGTTACTGATGTAACCCCGGTTCCCTGATGGAGGGAATGAGACGTTGTGTCGAGGACGACAGTATGGGGTTCGCTTTTGAGAACCAATCGACTCCGACTATATTAAAAAGGCCAATGGGAATTGGCCAATGAAATCTGCATGCCGGGCCCTGCCCCGGACATCCGGGTATAAAAGGGGAGACGGCGTGCTCATTCATTACCTTTTGTGCTGAGGAACGTGAGGATGGCTCACGACCGTTGCAGCGAGCGGAACAGCGGCGTGGCATGAAGGACACAACGTCTCGTTCCCTCCATCAGGGAAACGGGGTTACATCAGTAACCCAGATGTTCCCTTTCTGTCTGTCTCTCGACGTTGTGTCGAGGACGACAGTATGGGGTTCCTATAAAATCAAGCCACGGTGCCGTGCCGTGTCACGATCTCCAGCGGAGCTACCTTGACTGGCTCTAGCGCCATAGGTGTGAGCTTCTACACGAGAGCGTAACCTGCCAGTGGAGAAATGGTAAGACGTCCAGAGCTTTGAAAAAGATAAGAGGTACTTTACGACCGGTCTCTTTGGGCGCTGGCCTTCCTATCATCGCAGCGAGATAGCCGCCCGACCACTAACTGCACTGGGAAACGCGGCCCCTTCAAGGAGGGAGTGCATGACGGAGGCCACATCCTGCCGTAGGGAGGTTAACATGTGGAAATATGCCAATGGTCTCACCTGAAAAGGGAAGAAGACTCATGGAGGTATAGTGTGCATTGCTTACCCTTGTGGGTAGCACCACGTGAGAGGAGGTCACACATTCGCCTGAATAGGAGAATCTTGGTGAAGGAATTACATCGGCCGGGGCCACCCCTGATGGGGGAGCCACTACGTACGGAGCACCAGCTGAAAAAAGGGGTTCACCTGAAGGGACAGCTGCACCGATGTTTCAGCCTGGTCAACAGGGCCGCTCCGCCCAGCCCGTAAGGGTGCTGAGTGATGGATAGGTGACCTGTACTCCCCGACAAGGAAGCAGAGAGGTCGAATAGGCACTGCACTTACCTAAAAAGGGAAGAAGGCACTTTCGCAGGCGTACGCCCGGCCAGTTGTTAGCCCTACCCGAGCTGATACCGGTTCCACCCTGAGGTTGTAGAACCTCGCAAAGGTGTTGGGCGTAGCCCAACCCCCAGCTGTGCAGATGTCTGCCAGAGAGGCTCCCTGAGCCACTACCCACGAGGAAGCTACACCTCTGGTAGAGTGAGCCCTCACTGCAAGTGGGCAGGGTAGGTTCTGGCATCGGTAAGCCATGGAGATGGTATCCACGATCCAGTGTGCCAGTCTCTGTTTGGAGCCAGCCCTCCCTCTTTGCTGACCTCCATAACAGACAAACAGCTGCTCAGAGCACCTGAAGCTCTGTGTGCGGTTTAGGTAGAGTCTAATGCTCGTACCGGACACAACACTGACGGGGTTGGGTCTTCCTCCCCTGTGGGGAGCGCCTGCAGGTTCACTACCTGGTCCCGAAAAGGTGTTGTAAGAACTTTGGGTACGTAGTCGAACTGGGGTCTCAGGATGACGTGAGATTAATTCGGTCCGAACTGTAGGCACTCTTTGGATACGAAGGATGTTTGTAGGTCCCCTACCCTCTTGGGGTGAGCTCTACTAGGAGTACTGTCTTCCCAGAACAGACTCTACTATGGGCTGAACGGGGGTCTCGGAAAGGCCCGTTAGGACCACATCAAGATCCCAAGAGGGTATGGAGCGTGGACACGGGGGATTAACCCGTCTTGCGCGGACAGTCGGGGACCCGTCCATCGACCCGAAACTGTATGCCCGTTGCACACTGCTCTCTAGCCCAACAGGGAGGCGTCGGTTGTCACCACAACGCGCCTCTGAACCTGGTCGAGGGATCTTTCCACTCGTAAAAGGCCCTGAAGGACCATGGAGCTAGGGTGCTCCAACACTGAGGCGTAATGGCAATCTGCCTGGTGTCAGTGTGCCACGCACTCCTCGGAACGCGACTCTGAAACCACTGCTGACGTGGTGGCATGTGCATCAACCCAAGTGGGATAACCCTGGTTGAGGATGCCATATGCCCCAGGAGCCTCTGTAATTTTTCCAGGGAGACCACTGGTCACCTGAGCTTGCTCAGGCATAGCAGTAATGCTTGGGCACGCTGTACCGTGAGTCGTGCAGACATGGTGAAAGAGTCCCGTCCCATCCCAAGTAGAGAAATGCTCTTTTCTTGGTTGACCTTTAAATCCAGTCGGCTCGGGTGCTGAGGCACCAGGTCCCTCGCTTTCCAGGGAAAGATGCCACCCATGACCGCAACATCTTAATCGACATCTGCTCGCAGTGCGGGCAGGACGGTCCCATGAATGCCGCTTCAGCGTGTTGGAGACCCAAACATGTGATACAGGCGCTATGGGTGATGAATCTGCCGCAACCCAGGGAGCAGCTGTGTGCCATGAGGCAACACGCTGCTTAGAAATTGCTCTTTTTTTAGAAAAGAAGAATTCAAGACACATCTGTCTTCTGCCGAAACGCACAGGGGAGCCGCTGAAGAGGGACAGTCCGCTGCAACCGCGTCGTCACAACAGCAGGAAGATCGCCAGAAGTTGATTCCAGCATCAGACTCGAAGTCATCCGCAGGTTCCGAAGAACAAAAGGTAGTGAATGAGCACGCCGTCTCCCCTTTTATACCCGGATGTCCGGGGCTGCGCCCGGCATGCAAATTTCATTCGCCAATTCCCATTGGCCCTTTTAATATAGTCAGACTCGATTGGTTCTCAAGAGCGAACCCCATACTGTTGTCCTCGACACAACGTCGAGAGACCGACAGAAAGGGAACACAATGTTAACCCATAACTTTTTCAATAAAAAATTCTTAAAGAGACAAGAATCAGTTTTAGTATTGTTTATTTTTAGGATTTTTCTGGATCTCTAACCTCATGAATGTATAATCTACAGCGAGTGACGTCATTTACGCTTCAGAGGTGATTGACAGCTGAACCCTGAGGCCTGATGAGAAGAGAAGAGCAACAAAAACACATCTCATAGAGATACAGAATATACTATAACCACAATAAAAGACACCGTCCACCTACTGTGTTACTTTATCTATTGAGAAGTTACAGCTTCAGTCAAATCTGGCCAGCAGAAAATCTTAATAACAGGAAATCTCAATCAATATTACAGAGAAAAAAAAAGCATCAATAATCAAACTGACTGCTATTCACTGTGTGAATCTATAAACACAGCGATAACCCTTGTGTGAAAGCAATGTAATAGTAATCCTAAATTGCCCTTTGCATTTAAAAGAAAGTAAATATGATTCTTACAATACTATCATTTTCCAAACAACATTTAATTCAAAATTATTAATACCTTTTTTAATACTTTATTCTTTTTTACCAGAGGAGAATTTTACATCTGCTTATATGCATTACAACATTGATTTGTTAAATCTTGTAAGACAGGGTCCTTAAAACTACTTGGCACAATGATGCCCATACTCACGATTCCAATGTCAGCAGTTTGATTGACAGCAGGTTGATTGACAGTTTCATCTATGCCCAGCAGGTAAATCTTTGTAACTTCCAATTTCAGTTCTTCAAGTTGAGAGAGGAGTTGATTGTTGCGGTCGGAGGCATAATAAGACTATGGCGACAGGAAATTCCAGTGGAGGTGGATTTATTGTACAGACCGTGTAGATTCCCCAGCAAAACAAGCACAGAATAAAAAATTCTAAAACTATAAAAGACAGTATTTTGTGGGACCACAAACCTCAAGCTCCTATTGCTTGGTGCCTCCATACAAACCAACCTGACCCTCAACCATGAAGAGTGACGAGCCCCATGTACAACTCCAGAAGCCATTTTATAGTCTAGGCCACACCCGGGATGTACCAATCTACAGGTAAGTTTACTTCCTTACCTATGCACTTCTGATCACATTATGCATAATAAAACAGCATCTTTTCAAGTGTACATTTCACAAATCATAATATAAAAATATAATCTATGGATGAACAAACGTAAACCTTGTTTTACAGGTACATTGAGTGTGTGTGCAAGATATGGTTTAGGTGCATACAGTCCATTCATGGTCACGGGGTTGCTCCGTGACATTTCCTCCCCCTTCCCTTTGACACCCCTGTGTGTGGTCCTAGAGAGAAAATCAGCCGCACAGTTCACAGGACCAGTCCGATATAACACCTCAAAGACAAAGGGTTGTATAGCTAAAAACGAGCGTGTAATATGGGCATTAGTGTCCTTCATGCGGCCCAACTAAACTAAGGCCCGATGATCAGTTTCCAAGGTGAACTTTCTACCCAAAAGGTAGTATCTAAAAGAGTCCAAAGCCCATTTCACAGCTAAACATTCTTTCTCTACTGTCGAATACCTTGTCTCTCTTGGAAGAGATTTCCTGCTAATATAGGCAATGGGCTGCAACTCACCAGATTGTCCTTGCAAAAGTACAGGTCCCAGACTGTAATCTGAAGCATAAGTCTGTACTAAATATGATCAAAGTTTGGACTCTGCAAAACAGATTCTTTGCACAAGACATCTTTCAAATTCTTGAAAGCACTCTCACACTCTGCAGTCCAATCTATCTTATTGATATTCCTTCTTTTTAAGGTTAGTAAGAGCTACAGCTCTTGCAGAGAAGTGAGGGATGAAACGTCTGTACCATCCAACTAGGCCCAGGAAAGATCGTACCTGCTTCTTTGAGGTAGGTCGCTCGGAATGCTTGATCGCTTCAATCTTTCTGACTTGAGGACAAATAACTCTATGATCTAGTGTATATCCCAGGTAAGTAGTTTCCGTTTTGGCCATAGCACACTTGTCAGGACGAATGGTAAGTCATGCTGATTTTATTCTTTCCTGTACCTCTGTCAGATGCTGAAGATGCTCCTCCCGGGTCTTACTGTAGATAATAATATCGTCTAGATATGCTGCTGCAAACTCCTCAGTGCCTTGGAGTATCTGATCAATCATTCTTTGAAAGGTAGCGGATGCTCCGTGAAGTCCGAAAGGAAAGACCTGGAAATGTATCCAAAAGGAGTTTTGAAAGCTGTTAACTCCTTGTTCTCTGGGCTCAACGGTATTTGCCAATAGCCTTTACATAAGTCCAGTGTTGTAAGAAACTTAGCACTACCAAGTTTTTTCATTAAGTCGTCTACTCTGGGCATGGGCTTAGGGTCAAATTTATTCACTGCATTGAGTTTTCTGAAATCCAAGCAGAATCTAAGTGTCCCATCCTTCTTTGGAACCAGGACTATGGGATTATTCCCCTCGCTGGATGATGGTTCTATGACTTCCAGTTTCAAAATTGTCTCAATCTCCTGTTTCATTGTGGGTAACAGTTTCTCTGGTACTCTATAAGGGTATTGGTGAATTGGTTTACTGTCTTTAAGGTAAATGTGATGTTGCACAAGGTCAGCTCTACCAGGTGTCTCGAGGAATAGTTGTTGAGGGACGCTCTCCAGCAGTTGTCCCCTCTGCTCCACCGTCAGATGTTGCAAATCCAAGGAACAATAGTCTTGACGGACAGGTAAATACTGCTCCTCCACTTCATCCTCCTCCTGAGCCACTCTCACCAGCAGCTCCGTTACAGCATTTGCCATTGGCTCTGGCTGGGAAGCTAGTTCATTAAACTTTTTTAGCATGTTAACATGGAAGATCTGCAAAGGTTGTTGTCTCGGTGGAATTTCAATCTCATACGTCACTGAACCAACTTTCCTTTTGACCTGGAACGGACCTTGCCATTTTGCTAGAAGTTTGTTGTATGATGTTGGAAGCAATAAAAAGACTTGCTCTCCAGGTTGAAAAGTTCTTGCTCTTGCTTTCTTGTCATACCAGGCATTTTGCTTAAGCTCGGACTGCTTCAAGGTTCTCTTGGGCCATGGTAGTAACTTATTGCAGCCTTTCTCTCATTTTCAGGATGTATGAGAGGATGTTCTCCTTATGCAGCTTGTCATTGGCTTCCCAACTGCCTTTCAGCACATCTAGTGGACCTCTAACCTGATGGGCAAAAAGCAGTTCAAAAGGCGAAATTCCAGTGGATTCTTGGGGCAATTCACGAGAGGCAAATAAGAGATAGGGCAACCATTTATCCCAGTCCTTGCCAGTCTCAGATACAAACTTGTTCAGCATGCTGAACAAACTTTATCAATATCATCTCACCATACAACAAACCAACAGCAATCAATCAATCAATCAATCAATCAATCTTTTATTTGTCACAGACACTGTTACATGCCGTGAAATGGCACCCCTCCGACCATAAACACATATCACATTCAAGGGAAGACAGATCGGAGAGGTAGTAAAGAGATGTGATACAACATGATACACAAGGAAAGTTGGCTCAAAAAAAGAACCCGTCTCAGACTGTCCTTCAGTAGGGCAGTGTGAGACCCGGGAGACAAAAAAGCCCTAGCATTAAGCACATAAACATGACATTGCAATCGGGAGGGGACAGGGAATGTTGAGGTGTCCAATGTGGGCAACAGCCATCTGCCCCTGCAGCTATGAAGAGCGCTGGATCCAGACCCGCCTGCCCACACCAGTGGTGAAAAGCATGCAAAGGCGTGGGATACGGGTAGAGGTAGTGATTGAGGTAGCTGTGTAAGTATGTGTGTGTGCGTGCATGTGTGTGTCAGTGAGTCTGTGAGGCCTAAAAATCCAGTCCACAACAGATGTCCTTGGAATGGGTAGAGGAAATCAGTGCGTCTCGTTATCTTTTTCTCGTGGAGGTTGTTTGACTTAAGCACAGGCCTTGGCCAAGGCCGTCCGAAAGGGTTGATGCCGAAACAAAAGATTCTTCTTCAAATTTAGGACGATATCTGCTAGTTTCCGCAGGTATCTATTGTCCAGCACTGGTCGCCAGGTCAGCCAAATTCTGTTGCATAGTTGTTAGTTTCTCCAAGATGTTTTCCATTTGCGGTCCATGGTTTCCATTTTGCGTGCCATAGCCACCCAGTTTTTTTCCATTTAACGGTCTATGACCACCATGATGTTTTCCAGTAAATGGTCCATAGCCAAAGTCTGAGTACTAGGTCAACTTGTTGTTCAACTTGCTTTGAGCATTGATCGCTTTTAACAATCGTCGATACCACAGGGTCCCAACTAATCCAATCAGCAGAATCCCTGTGACCAAAGTTCCGAATAGGTTAATATCGTCAATATCCTCCAGGGACAATGTCGCCAGGCACACGATGCGCCACTTCTCCCACCTGTCCATCATGTATCCAGCTGCTAATGTTCCTGCAGGTCAGTTGGGTTCCCCCAAACCCAGGCTTCTCGTCGAGAATAGGGTGTCAATTGCATTTAGAGACCAGCTAATCAAATCCATTATTCCTTTTCTGTTTCGACAGCAGGGCAAAGAGAGTCTCAGAATAGAGTAACAAGACATAGCAAGCATAGCAAGGAGACTTTGGGTGCTATTGTAGGTTGCTATATAACACATTCGAGCTGATTTAGAATTTTTTTTTTCGAAGAACAATGCAGACTAGTGTGACCTGGCTCTGCACAATTATAACACACCACATAATATTTTGCTGATGACTGGCATGCTACTCCAGATGTTATGGGTTTAGGGTGGGTGGGTTCTAGAATCTTGTTTTGCAATTCAGAGTCAATGTCAATGTCACCTTTATTGATATAGCGCTTTAGACAAAATACATTGCATCAAAGCAGCTTAACAACAACAAACAGTGTGTCATAATGCTTAATGATAAAAGTTAATACATTATGGAATTCGGGGACGTTATCTCTGTTTAGTTTAATGGTGTCTGTGCATTCATTTTCAATTCGTTGGTGTCTTTGTTCACTCTAAAAAATGTCTGTGCATTCAAATTCAATCAAATCAACAATATCGTTGTAAATGAGGGGACCCCAACTAAGCAAGCCAGAGGCGACAGTGGCAAGGAAACCATAACTCCAACGGTGACAGAAATGGAGAAAAAAACCTTGGGAGAAACCAGGCTCAGTTGGGGGACCAGTTCTCCTCTGACCAGACGAAACCATCAGTTCAATTCCAGGCTGCAGCTGAATGAAGAATGCACATCTGTAAGTTGTGGTCGTATCCTGATGATCATCAAAGACGAGGTCTTCGCAGGGGGTTGATATCCATGGTGTTCTTGTACTGGACTTTGCTTTGTTCGAGGGCTGTAGAGGGCTTTTCTAGTTCCGGACCCACCATCTGGTCCAGAGAAGAATCATCTGTCTCCTGTGATCCCATCCTGATGGTCATTTGAGGCAAGGTCTTGCGAGGGATCTGCATCTGGTGTTCTAGTCGTCCTGGTCTCCGCTGACCAGTCCGGGCCCTAGGGGTCCTTTCTCCACAATCTGAAAGTACAAACAGAGTATGAACTTCCCCCTGACCCCACAGACTTAACTCTGTTGGACTGCAAGCTTCCAGGCACCCCGAAACGTCCCAGAGGAACCGATCCTTGCTGTGATATAGGTATCCACCAAGATAGCTTTTACAAGTCCTACTGGAAATTTACTAGTAATATTGAAATTACAGAGCTCTCTAATTCTATTGTTGCTAGTAAAAATACATTTGCAGATTGAATTAATGAGCTCTGCAATACATTTTTGTACTAGGGAGAGTGGAATTATTTATTCTTTAAATAAAAGAGCACTGTAATTGAATTATTGCTAAAAACATGGCAGGACACTATTATTCATTTTACGAACTCTGTAATGATAGTTTGTTACTAGTAAAATGTCTCTGGTAATGTATAGTAACATTAGTTCCCTGAAGGAGGGAACGAGACATAGTGTCGACTGAATGGTGTTGATCTCGAGAAGTCGTTCGTCTCTGAGCCTATTGAAAAGGCCAATTAATTTGGCAAATGAATACATTCATGTCCCAGCCCACTGGACGGATATAAAAGGGGACAGAAGGAATCATTCCTTACCTCTTGGGCTGAGGAACCTGGAAGGCCTCTCCCGGTCGCGGTAGACGGATGTCATGGTATGGAAAGACACAACGTCTCGTTTTCCCCTTCAGGGATCTGTGGTTACCATGCGTAACTGGAGACGTTCCCTCTCGGTCGGTCTCTTAATGTTGTGTTGACTGAATGGGGCTCCTATATCATCACGCTATGACTGCTGAATATGAGATAAAACAGCATGAAAATATTCTGAAATATTCTGGAAATTGTGATATAGAGAATATAATACTCAAAGAACAGCGGAGGACAAGAATTGAACTCTACACTGATTTACTGATGACCAACAGTTTGAGAAACATTCAAACACTTCCAATAAAAAATCTAATAGTTTTGTCTGTAATAAAGATGAACACTAACCACAACTAACAGTGAGAAATACGTGACGATTGTCTGAATTATTTAATAAAGTACATTAATAATAAAAATACTAATAGTGTGTGTGTGTGTGTGTGTGTGTGTGTGTGTGTGTGTGTGTGTGTGTGTGTGTGTGTGTGTTCGTCCTACCTCTGGTCTCTCTACTTCACCATCAGCTTCCGGATCTCCGCACCATAACCCACATAAGGACAGTATCCTCTTTTTGTTCTGTTTCAATCACCTGCTTGTGTTCAATAAACCTCCTGATCTGTGATCTTCCGTCTCCGGCCCGTCTGTCTCGTGACAGAATAAAGTAAAGTTATTTTATGAGTAATGTACTGCTTACAGTATTGATGTTAGGGATAATATGTATTCTATCTATAGGAAAATCTACTGAACAACTGCTGTCTCTTACAGATGGTTTTACACCACAGAACTTAAATAAAACAGAAACTAACACCTCAATGAGGTCATCTTCATCTCTTTTAGTTTTAGCAGACCACAAACACTGACACAACTTTTAAAATGAGACACAGTTGCAAGAAAAAGAATGTCAACCCAAAAATTGGAGAGAAAATGTGTTCTGATCCTCATCCAAGTCACAACAATTGACAAACAATAAACCACACAAACGTTATATGTTGTCATGTTTATTATATTAAACAATCAATTTGTTGTGTGGAAAAAGTATTTAAATCTCTAAGCAATGTCAAACATGGCCCGCAAAGCTGTTCAATCCGGTCTACGAGAGGTTTTTATGTTATATTGGTAAAAAATACCATTAACCCTTTGGGTTTATTAACTGACCCTCTTTTGGCAGCAATAACCTCAACCACACATTTCCGGGTCACAAACACAAAAAATGATGTCCCCTCCACCATACTTTGACAGCTAGAATGAGGTTTTGATGCTGTTGTTTTGTTCCTTTTGTTCTCCACACATAGCATTGTGTGTTCTTTCCAAATAACTCAACTTTATTTTCATCTGTCCACAAAATATTTCACCAGTAGTGCTGTGGAAAATCCAGGTTTTCATTTGCAAACTTGAAACGTAGAGCAATGTTTTTATAGACGGCAGTGGCTTCCTCCGCGATGTTCTACCGTGAACTTCATTCTGGTTAATTTTTTAAAGCTTTATTTAAAGTTCCGTAAGATTCAAAACCTCATTTTACTTTTCCTTTGTGTATTTGTGTGTGTGTTAGTATCTGTAAATGATCTGTGAAATTACAAATCTCAAAGTTCACAATCAGATGTCCTGGACTACAGCAAACCCCAGGATTGAAGTGTCCAGTTACTTCCGTGACATGTATCAGAGATCCGTTACAGAAGTAAACGGATTCCCATGATGACATCTCGTCACTGGTGGTGATGCGGGAACTGACAGCTGAGTTAACCAATGACAGTACACTAGACCACATGACCAATCAGAGTACACTGGGTTGCATGCCTTACAGGGTCCGGAAATTTATGCAAATGTTTGTCAGACCTCATGAGGGACGCGAATCAAAAAGTAAAATAATTAAACTAATAATGCATTCTTTAAGGATGTAGTGGTATTTATGTATAGGAATCAAATAATACATATAATAATACTTTTATCAGTAAAAAAAACACATCCAATGTCATCACATTAATTAGAGTTCAGGATGGCTGACTTCAGGCACCGTTTAGCTTAGAGAAGAGGTGTCAGACTCACTTTAAAGTGATGGTTGGATTGGAAATAACGTAATATTTATTAAAAACCTTAAAACTGGGTCAATATTTCCCGAATAAATCGCAAATTATTTAGCAATAAACTCTTTAGAACACACTGATGAGTAAACACCCTGCTTCTATTGGCAAATAACGCACCAATAGTTCATAAAACCTTCAGTATTCCTAGGTATATATGTGTAATGAGAACAGTTATAGAAAAGAAAATGTTAGACACGATCTGATCATCACAGTACCTTATACAGTCATATAAAACAAGCATTAAGTTTGTAAAGTCTGCTTCCTGACATTTTCTAAACACATTATCAATATCAACAGCGTTTTGGGGCAGCTCTTTGTCTTAAAACTTGTAGATGTCTGAATGCGAGTTCATATCAGCGGTGACGTACAGTAATAGAAACTGAATTCACTGCAGTGATTATTAGTGGATTATTAGAAAAAAAAATTCATTTACATTTCTAATGTGATGGAGCTATAGTTTTAATAATGGGGTGGCCAAAGCCAATTTAGTCCGTTTACGAACCATAGCAGAAAACTAGTGTGTGACTTCACTCGTGGGGTCAGTTGTGGTCTGATGGTTAGAGTGTTGGACTTGCAGTTATCTCTCAATGGGTTCACACACTTTTTCTTGCAACCGTATAAATATATTTATGTTTGTTTGTCAAAAAAACGTTTGGGTTACAGACATGATTAACAGCTTAAATCTATGATGAGAAGACATGACGTGATACTTTTATAAATGATCCAACTTAAAATCCAGAGAATAAAACAGACAAACACATCTCATAGAGCTACAATATATTAGAGGAGGAACTAAAGACACATCTAGAGATGAGAATATCATACAGATAGCATCCATCACCAAAAAACTATATAACACCTCACTATGAAGACATTTAACAACCATAAACCAACACTTCAGCAATCTATTACAACACAGTTACAAACTGACAGAAAGATTTTATACCAGACCTTTGTATCTGACGAACAGGATGTCATGAAGAAATCACAGATACTTATGTCAAGCGATTTATTTTATTCAGCGGAAGAAATAATAAAACAATAAAATAATAAAATCAGTTACCTTTCCAAACGGAAACAAATATGTTGTCAAATTCATTCAATGGAGGTCAATGGAGGTCTCAGTGAGTAAAAAAGAACACATTTCATCTTCACTTGCTGCTTACTGATCTTTAATAGATGTTAGATCGTGTAAATGTTATGTTAGATTAATCTAGTAAATCAGACGGATGCTTCATCTCTCAGTCTGTAGCATTTAAACACAATTATGACTGTCAGTAACAGATATGGACAAACTGTCAGCAGAAAACTGAACATCTTTAGAACAGAAATCTCCACCTGAAGGCCTTCTGAAAGAGCATAAAGACCTGTGACTGAGATCCAGCTCTTTGGAGAATCTCCTCTATCTGGGTGTTTACAGTAATAAAAACCCTCATGCGACTTTGACACTGTAGAGATGATCATCGTGTCTCCTGTAGTCTGATTCTGTACGACTGATTCATCTTTATAGAATTCAGCGCTGAGGTTTGATGGGTTTGTATCCCGATATAAACAGTGTAGAGTCAGAGAATCCCCTTCAGTCACAGGATAAACAGGACCAGACAGAATCACATCACCATCTAAACAACAGACAAACAGATGTCATGTAATAACAATGATATTCAGTGATGAATAAATAATAAATATAGAATTAGAAACTCACCGTGTACAGTGATGTTAACAGGATGATGTTTGTATCCAGATTCGGACTCACACCAGTAAACTCCACTGTCAGACGTTTGGAGAGATGTGATTCTACACGTAGATTCTGAAGATGATGGACAAGTTTTCTTTGTGTTAGTTTTGACTGTCCATCCAGAAGGGTTCCTGTAATCGTTGCAGCTCAGAGAGAGAGATTCGGATGAGAAGTGTTGAGTTCTGTTGGGTCTGAGGATCAGAGACACTTAAGGAGAAATGAAAGCAATGCTTTATTCCAACATAAATGAAGCATTTTAAACAGAAGGATTGCTATTGGGGTTAATTCTTTTACTTTGTGTCTCACACAGACATAATAATATGAATATAGCATGACATGGGGGTAAGTAAATCCCTTTAAAACTTCACACAGCACAACTCACCTGTAACATGAATCCACAGTCCATGACTGTATTCTGTGTAATAAACTGGATTTCCTCTTCCAGCTCTACACCAGAACTGATCTCCATCTGAACCTCTACTGATGTAGATTGTGTAGGAGTTTGTATCTGTTGTGTTCTCAGTTGTGTTTTGTGTGTGTTTGTACCAGTAAAACTTCCATCCAGTGGACTGATTCATGACACACGTCAGAGTCACAGTGTTTCCTGTCATTACAGATCCTTCAGTATCTGATCTGAGATCAGCTTTTGGTTTCTCTGCAGGAGAATAAAACACATTCAGATGCTGAAGAGTTCAACTGTAGTTCTGCTATAATGTTCTTCATCTCATACTTCAGATTGTATGGCTGCTGATATTCTTTTTTATATAGTAAATAGTATAACAGACACAAAAACCTAACAAAGAAATAAACATGTCATCATTTTTCAGAACACAGTTCAGTTTATTCTGTACGTACAAATGGAAAAAACATAATGCTGACCAAATGTACTAAAAAATAAGAAATTAACTGGAGGTAATTTAACAGAGGAATAATGTTAGAATATTGACTTTTCTCACAAAGCCTCCTATAAACGCAAAATGACAAACAATGTTACAATTAAATATTATTTTTAAAAATTATATACAATAATCGGTTAAACTTCGTGTGTGACGTTTAACCGTTTTTCAAATAAAAACAAACAAAAATATGGGATTAAAATTTGATGACATGAGGTAAATTATGAGAGACTATTAATTTGGGGGCAAATCTATTTTAACTTTACAGATAATTTCTTTAGATTTATAGTTTAAAACTTAAAATTTAAAATTTAATTTTTCCATTTATGTTTCCCCAGTGTGACTCAAAGTGTTAGTTCACAAAAAAATATGAATCACCCGCTCTCTAGTTGTTCCAATCCTGTATAAATGTGTGTGTTTGGTTGAACATGAGAAAGATATTTGGACAAATGCTTTTTAAAAGATCTTGGACCCTTTAAGTACGATCAAAGCAAAAATGATGTAAAACATGGTTGTCAAAAGTGCCCAGAACTTTTTGTTGTTTTTCCTGCTATTATAGTCAATAAGATCCAAGAACTGTTTGGTTTCAAATGTTTTACCAAACTAATATTTCTCTGTGTCCATCAGAACAAACTTTTACAAAAACAAAACTTTTTTAGTTTTTACTTTCAAATGATTACATACTGCGCATCACAACACAGTTATTGATTTCAGTTTTCTCCTTTTCTTCGTTTTTTATGTATTGTGAATCGTTTGCTTGCATTTTATTTTAAATTTTAAGACACTTTACCCTGCTAAACTAAATTATGAAATAAAAAGGATGATCAGAATATGACTGAATACAGACTGAATCTCCCTCACCTGATACTGTCAGAGTAACTCCATCACTGATGTTCGAGTATTGTGATCCACCGATCTCTGTTCCTCTACAGGTGTATTCACCTGCATCAGACTCACTAACAGATCTGATTGTGTATTTCTGTTCAGAACTGACAGTGAATGATGATGAATCTTTATTCCAGTTGTACTTCCAGCTGTTGACTGATGTTTTCTTATTGATGTCACATGTGAGAGTAACAGTTTCTCCTCTGAATAAATGTACATCAGGCTGAACAGACACTTGAGCTTTTGGTCTTTCTGTAAAAGAATAAATATTTCACACTGTAAATACTGTCCTGATATTCATGAAGATTCAAATATGGTGGCAAAATGTTAAAACAATCATTATTTAAATTAAAGACTAAAGACTACAATAGTCAAACTTATTTAAACTGTATTTCTAGTCTATACAGTATATATAGTCTTCAAGTGTGTTTATATTTTTCATACACAAATAACAGGAATGACTTTACATTCTCTTTCACAATCTTGTACAAGATTCACTAAATCATTTAATAAAATGTTGATTATGATCTCAGAACAGTTTATAATGTGAATAAAAACACTTACCCTCTACTGTAACTGTTATTAAATTACTGTATTGTGTGATATAGTTTCCTCTTCTGGCACTGCACTTGTACTCTCCTCCATCAGAGACTTTCACAGAACTAATTGTTTTAGTTCCAGAAGCTTCAGAAGATTCATGTTTTGAGGGTGTGGTAAAGAAGAATATTTCCCATCCAGTGGACAGATTCACATCACAGGTCAGAGTAACTTTATCTCCAGTGAACACAGACATCAGCCGAGGAGTCACAGATAGTTTGGGTTTATCTGTCAATATTAAATAAAAGGATGTTGGAAAAAAATTAAACAAGACCTTGTTGGCAAATCAGTTAATGTATTTCTGTTAAAATCTACAAAATGTTTCTTGATTCAAAATGTTTTCTGGACGTTTCATGATAAAAATGTATTATAGTTCACAGATATTTGCTTAAACTACAATATCTTACAAAACTTCATGCTTGAAGAATTTAAACGATTAATTTCAATAACATTAAACAAAGTCAGTAAGAGATGTCAAACTACTAATACATTAACAATTTAAGATTTTATTTATATATTTCTATTTGTTTTGAATCGATAAATGACTTTAAATAATGGTGAAAACAGACTGAATCTCCCTCACCTGATACTGTCAGAGTAACTCCATCACTGATGTTCGAGTATCGTGATCCACCGATCTCTGTTCCTCTACAGGTGTATTCACCTGCATGAGACTCAATAACAGATCTGATTGTGTATTTCTGTTCAGAACTGACAGTGAATGATGAATATTTATTCCAGTTGTACTTCCAGCTGTTGACTGATGTTTTCTTATTGATGTCACATGTGAGAGTAACAGTTTCTCCTCTGAATAAATGTACATCAGGCTGAACAGACACTTGAGCTTTTGGTCTTTCTGTAAAAGAATAAATAATTCACACTGTAACTACCGTCAAAAATGTCCTGATATTCTATGTAGATTAAAATGTGGTGGCAAAATGTGAAAGCAATCATTCTTTAAATTAAAGACTTAAGACTAAAAAATTCAAACTTATTTAAACTGTATTTCTCATCTATACAGTATATTAAAGTCTTCAAGTGTGTGTTTATGTTTTTCATACACAAATAACAGAAATCACTTTACATTCTCTTTCACAATCTTGTACAAGATTCACTTAATCATTCAATAAAATGTTGATTATGATCTCAGAACAGTGTATAATGTGAATAAAAACACTTACCCTCTACTGTAACTGTTATTGAATTACTGTATTGTGTGATATAGTTTCCTCTTCTGGCTCTGCACTTGTACTGTCCTCCATCAGAGACTTTCACAGAACTGATTGTTTTAGTTCCAGAAGCTTCAGAAGATTCATGTTTTGAGGGTGTGGTGAAGAAAATCTCCCATCCAGTGGACAGATTCACATCACAGGTCAGAGTAACTTTATCTCCAGTGAACACAGACATCGGCTGAGCAGTCAGATATGGTTTGGGTTTATCTGTCAATTTTAAATCAAAAGGAAATCAATCAAAGGCTTTTTAAGCATGCAGCTCTAACTGGAAAATCTGTACATGTTTTATTTCTGATGCCAACCTTTATGTTAATGTTTATGATATGATTGTGTACTGTTGTGAATAATGATAATCTCCCTCACCTGATACTGTCAGAGTAACTTCATTACTGAGGTGTGAGTATTGTGATCCACCGATCTCTGTTCCTCTACAGGTGTATTCACCTGCATCAGACTCACTAACAGATCTGATTGTGTATTTCTGTTCAGAACTGACAGTGAATGATGATGAATCTTTATTCCAGTTGTACTTCCAGCTGTTGACTGATGTTTTCTTATTGATGTCACAAGTGAGAGTAACAGTTTCTCCTCTGAATAAATGTACATCAGGCTGAACAGACACTCGAGCTTTTGGTCTTTCTGTAAAAGAATAAATATTTCACACCGTAAATACTTTCATGATATTGTGTTTTATCTCTATGAATGTTTCAACAAACACTCAATATAAGGGTTACACAAACAATTTTTTAAGATTCTAATAACATTGAAATGAAGTTTCTTGGGTTTTACACTGACACATCTTGTGTCTTAGCAGGATTATGTTGATGTAAAATTAAATGATCCATCATATTTTTAGACTATTTTTAGATTAGATTTATATTCCATTTCATATCTACAACATTTCATAATTTCAAGTAAGTCTTAAACATTGTAATCTATTTGTGCTGTAAATACATTTCTGTCTTTACAATTTGGATATGTATGATGTTGTAAAATAATGTGTTTGATATGTGGGTGTTATGTAATAGCAGTTATGTCATATAAAAGTTAAATGGGTTTATTTTAACAATAACACACTTCAGTTTATATAATATTGTAAAGGAAATGGTATAATTATTTTTTTGTCTGATTCTTTTGTATCTACTTGAGAGAGAAAGAGTTTAATGTTCAAAACATACTGTAGATGCAGATTAAACGTCTTATGAAGTAAAGTTCATTATGATCTCAGAACAGTTTATAATGTGAATAAAAACACTTACCCTCTACTGTAACTGTTATTAAATTACTGTATTGTGTGATATAGTTTCCTCTTCTGGCACTGCACTTGTACTGTCCTCCATCAGAGACTTTCACAGAACTGATTGTTTTAGTTCCAGAAGCTTCAGAAGATTCATGTTTTGAGGGTGTGGTGAAGAAGAAAATCTCCCATCCAGTGGACAGATTCACATCACAGGTCAGAGTTACTTTATCTCCAGTGAACACAGACATCGGTCGAGCAGTCAGAGATGGTTTGACATCTGTCAACATTAGATTATCGTAAAATCATGTACATTTGAAAACTATAAGTAATGAACTTGGAAGGCACTTATTTACCAAACTGTATGAGTGTGGTTTGAGATACTTGAAACTTTTACTTTGTTTTCTTGCTGACATATTGAAGTTTTACTGAAACGCTTCAAGAATTGTTTCTTTTTTTATGTAAAGGTATACTATTAACTTATACTTCATGGATATCGAGCCCCAAAGCAAGTTTTAGCCGAACTCATCAACCGAACTGCACCAGTTGCCCTAACCGGGAAATTATTGCAAAGCTTAAGCAGGGTAAAACATATTTTGATTTTCATTAATAATATTAATAGCCCAATTGTTAAATATGAGAAAAGACACTGCCTTTCAAGTCCTCACCACCTCTTATAATGTCAGAAGTTTATGACAAGTGAAAACTTGAAGTGGTCCTTGATTATTCCTACATAAAGAATTGCTCCGGATCCTGTAAATGTTGTTGCTCCATCTTCTTTGGGTTATCTCACTTATTTTCTTTAAGTTTCAGATGCGGGTGGAATTTCTAAACATGACCCAATTTAATTTTTCAGATTTAGATTTAGATTATTCACACGGTTTCTGTCAATCTTATGTTCATCGAGCTCCTGTAAGCAGGCCAGGAGGGATTCTCCTGGAACGTAAATGCTGATCTTGCTCTTCTGCGCTCTCTGTTTGGTGTTTGGGACTTCCGCCAATAAATAATCAGTAACTTTGACTGTAAAAACTTTCCCAAATAAGTTTTCAATTGGGTCTATACTATACACAATAGAATATTTCTTTATTTTTACATAAATCTTATAAATTGTATCAGTGACATCATTAATAAATATTGTATGTGATGTTATATATGAAACAAAGTGATTCACCTGCAGTTTGCTGGCAGAGGATGGTTGACATCAGCACTGTAAAGAACACAAAAAATAAGTTTATAAAATTTCTTCTTAGCTCATGAAGAGCTCATATCTTTTATAGATTGATTTCCCAATCATTAGAACATCATACACATTCTTATAAATAATATTTCCACAAACACAAAAGTTCCAGACCAGATGCACAAGATGGCGTCAGCAAACTTCAGAGACGCCACTGTGACCATTCTTACTTCCAGTAATATTATATCCTATATGAAAAGGAGAATAATGGACAGCGGATGGGCTGTCCAAAATGTATATAACAGAAATGACAACAAATCTTCTTTACATGTACACATTATTAGGCCGACACATATCCATTATACTACATCCACACCAGGAGCTATCCCAACAAACACACAATAAATGAATGCAAACAGCAGCGAACCGTGAATTCTGATGTTGGAATTATATCTCACTCTCCCTTTCTGTCTGCTATTTTCAGTATTATAAATGTGCGAGTCTGTGGGTAAAGATGTGAACAGGAAATATGAAACCCCACACTCACTACACAAGAAATTCATCGTGGTGACCATAAATAAGGAGTCAGTTTTAAGAAAACAGAAATGCATGAAATATGAAAGACTTATTAATTATCACAGGCCCCGTTTCAGTGTTTGATGGGAGTTTGGGTTCTAGTCTGGACTACTATTAACACAAATACTAAAACAATTTCATAAACAAACTTGTAATTAATTACAGAAAGGATTGGATGAAACAGGTTTAAGAGTGAGTAATATCTATTCATCTGTTTATTTAAGTCTTCATTTTCAGCCCTGCACATCACAGTTTTGGGTGTCAAGATCTAAATTTTTAGTTTTGCTAAAGTAAAATTCTTTTATTCTCTGTAGTTGATGTCTGATTTCTACCATCTGACACTGAACTGTGCTACATCTGGTAGTTTAGGATATTTCAATACATTTTCTTTAACATTCATTAAGCGTCACACATGACAGACATTCTCTGTCCTGTGTATTATGTATGTCTAACTATGAGTTATCTACAGAGAAGGTGAAAAAATCAGAAAAAATGTCAGATTAATAATTAAATGAAGATGAAACACATGGGGGGATTCGACACACACACCATCAGATACACAAAACTGTCTAACACTAATCTTCATCATTAATATAAAACACAACAGATGTATTTCTGTTTCACACACACAACACAATCTGTGCACTAACTGTATCACACAAACATCATTCACTCATATTTCATGATATAGAAACTCTAAAAGCAGAACAACATTCAGAAAATACAATAACACAAAATGATTTGATATTGAACACATTGTGACAGTAGAAGAGAACTGAGAAAGAAGATAATACTTACAGAACACTAAAGCAAGAGAACTGAACTCCATACTGATCTACAGATGACAAATACTTTAACAAACACAGTCTTCAACACTCAAACACTTCCTCTATCAAACCATAAACCACATGAATGTTCTAAAACCCTACAAACTAAACATCACACTGACTCCCATTCATCTCTACACAAATGTATAATTGGGACTTGATCATTTTGTACAGTGTCAAATGCACATTTAGTATTGGATGACAGTATTTTTAAAGATTTATAGACAACCGTTGTCTCTCACACAGATGAACATACCACAGAAAATAAAACGAAAACCAATACCACAATGATCCTCAATATCATTAGTGAGATGAGGGGTAAGTTGTCCTTGAGCAAGGCACCTAACCTTTGTTTGCTCTGCAGTGATAGTTGGCCACTAAATCATACTTGTATAGCGCCAAATGACTAAATGTAGTGTGATCTATATCCGAACATCAGAATAAAATCTTGAGTGAGGGGTTGGTCATTAGAAACTGTTTGTTTCTGGGCCTATTCAAAAGGCCAATTAACCTGGGAAGTGATGACAGTTATAAAAGGAAACAGAAGGAATCATCCCTAACCTCTAAAGGCTATCCCAGTCGTTGCAGCGGCAGCAGCGTGTAGTGGCATGGAAAAACCTAATGTCTTTCAGTCTCTTGATATTGTCTCGACTGAATGGGGTTCCTTAACAATAATGCCATGATTATTGTTAAGGATAATGCCATGATCCCAGGCTGTGTCCGTAATTTGACCGATGTGGAGCAAGACTGATGTGCAGGGCCACCCTGACTGTGGAGCTACTTTGGGAACGATGCCCGCTCTGCGTTGTAGGATCCAGCGCAATGTAAACAACACCTAAGACAGTCGAGAGGCATGCTGAATGGCATCCAGTACAAAAAGTAAGGAATGATCAGCTTCTGTCCCCTTTTATATCCGTCATCACATGCGGGGACAATTCAACTGGCCTGTTCAATAGGCTCAGAGACAAACGGGTTCTCAAGTTCAACACCATTCAGTCGACACAAGGTCTCAGAGAGACAGACTGAAAGGGAATTCTATTCTTGATTTCAAGGATTCTGGTTTTAATAGTTAAAATTTAATTGATGATTTCAAATAAAATACAGAAAAAAACCTTTTAAAATACCTTTTCACTTAAACTGTTGAGCACACATGTATCACTTAAAATAAACCCATCAGTAGTGGTCAATATTTAACTGTAAATTCTTAAGCAAAGATATCTTGAAATTCCTAATTAAATATGTCATAAAATCAGTACATCAAATTAGTTCTTAATAGCTTTGAGTGATCAATACTGTAACAACATCAGATCCGCAAACAACAACTGAAACAACACATGTGTGTGCTGTTATTCTTCTGTTTATAAAATTGTACGTTGCCAGACATTTCCAGCTTCAAATCATTCTTGATAATTACTTCCCGCTATGATGAAAATTGTCTTAACTTTATCATTAAAGTTACATAATATTATCTTTTGTTTAGCAGTATTATACTATAAAAGCATAAGAAATAGACTTCAACATCTCTGAGACCATGTGCTACTGAAAATAGAATAATATAAAACAGTAATAAATATTGCAGGATTTTTGCTTTACCTTTCTACTCTTTCTTCACTTTTTCCTTTGATTTCAGTCCAATGTGACTACAGCTGCTTCACTTACACTGTCTGCAAAATAGAATTAAAAAGAAAAGATTTTTATCACTCTAGTGTCTCGTCTTGCTCTTCTGGTTAATTTTACCTTTCCTCCTAACATCGATCTGTAAATATTCGCTCACAATCACTAATAAACATACATGATTTCTACATTGAAAACTCTTTCACTATCTTTCACTATGAAATTCATAAAGGAAATCCTAATGATACCTGCTCTTGTGTCTTTATTATCTGTTGTATCAATTGAGTCATAACCATGAGGCTTTCCTGTTTAATTAAATATGATTAAATAAAAGCAGAAGAATAAATCATATCAGACCCAAGAACTTACACTTAATAACAGTTTTGAAATAAAATGAACATCACAGTGTGTTGAAATAATAAATAAAGAAATTCCTATAGAGGAGTTATGTTTTCATGTTTGTATGCAGTACAAGTATAAGTAAATTTGTATTTATATAGTATCTACAGGCGGCTTAAAGATCCCATTCTGCGCATGTTTTTGAAGCTGTGGTTGAATTTACAGTGTGCAATATAACATCAGTTAATGTTTCGCTTGGAAAAATAACCCGTATTTTTCACATAATTCACTTCTCTGTATAGCGCTTTTTCCCGTCAGGAAAACGGCCCCATTCTGATGAAGGTCCTGCTTCAGAAATACGTATCGAGTTCTGATTGGGCCAGCAGTTACTGTGTTTTGATTCAAATGAAAGTAAGCGCATGTGCCCGGGAAAGGTGACGCCGCTTACCAACACAGGTGTGCATGCGCAAAGTGTTATCATAAATCATTTATTGGTATTAATTTGAGCCGGAATCAGACCCGGAGAACATCGATGAAAAGGATGGAGAAGAGCTTGTGCCAGCAAGACTTTTATTTATGTTTAAACATAGAACAATGATTCACCCCGATCTAAACCAGCATGTGTTTAAACAATAAACAATAGATCTAAACAACAAATAATTTAAAACATTACAAACACTTTTGGGTGGAAATTGTTTCAATTACCAAACAAACAAACAAAGCTAAATAACATTATCCTTTGTGTAATAAGTTACAGAAACTGTTAAATGCATCAACTTAAATAATAAAATTCACTTACCGGTTGTGGTCCATAAACAATAGAGGGAACTGCTCCATATTTCAAGAATAAATCCGGTATTAAACTGATTGAGATTATCCTGTCCTTGGGAAAGCCAAACAAAGATAATAGAACTCTGGAGTGAAAATAACAGAATTTCGACAACATGGCGACAAACAAACAAACAAACAAACACAACACTTCATCTGCTCTATAGAACCATGACCCCATTTTTGAATGTTTCTGTGGGTGAGGTTAACCGCGGATATGATGTCACCAAAGCAGGAAGTAGAGGGATGTGGTCCAAACCAGCCGTTTTCTGTAGGCGATTTCTGTTTGATAAAATATCTTGCTTGACATTGAACTCTGAGCTTTATACTTTTATAGATGTTATTTATACTCTAACACTAACATTATAAGCTCATTAAAGTATATAAGTGAAATATGCATCCCTGTTAAAAGGGACCTTTAAAGAAGTTTTAAAAAAGAAAAGAAAAAGGATAACCATGATTAAATCTCAATAAAAAATAGTTATCTAATCTGAAAACATGACACTTTTATATTCAATGAACCTTATTATAACTCATTTTTGCTAAAAAAACATGTTTTGCTCACAGCTCTCTTCTTCTTCTTCTTCTTCTTCTTCTTCTTCTACTTTTCTTCGTTTTCTTCTTCTTCTACTTTTCTTCTTCTTCTTCTTCTTCTACTTTTCTTCGTTTTCTTCTTCTTCTACTTTTCTTCGTCTACTTCTTCTTCTACTTTTCTTCGTTTTCTTCTTCTTCTACTTTTCTTCGTCTTCTTCTTCTTCTACTTTTCTTCGTTTTCTTCTTCTTCTACTTTTCTTCGTCTTCTTCTTCTACTTTTCTTCGTCTTCTTCTTCTTCTACTTTTCTTCGTTTTCTTCTTCTTCTACTTTTTCTTCGTTTTCTTCTTCTTCTACTTTTCTTCGTCTTCTACTTTTTCCTTCTTCTTCTTCTACTTTTTCTTCCTCTTCTACCTTTTCTTCGTCGTCGTCTTCTACTTTTTCTTCGTCGTCGTCTTCTACTTTTTCTTCGTCGTCGTCTTCTACTTTTTCTTCGTCGTCGTCTTCTACTTTTTCTTCGTCTTCTTCTTCTACTTTTTCTTCATCTTCTTCTTCTACTTTTTCTTCTACTTTTTCTTCGTCGTCTTCTTACCAGTTGCACCTTAAGAAGACATCCCACTGTGAAACTCTTTCCACACTGAGGACATGGGAAAGGGCGCTCTCCAGTATGAGATCTCATGTGCACCGTAAGATGACTATTCCTACTGAAACTCCTACCACACTGATAGCATGTGTATGGACGCTCTCCAGTGTTAATTCTCATGTGAACCTTGAGATTCCTTTTATCTTGAAACTCTTTCCACATTGAGGATGTGCGCATGGATGCACTTCAGAGTGACTTCTCGTGTGAAACTTCAGATAACTTCCACATGAAAAACTCTTTCCACACTTGGTGACATGTGAACGAAGAGTCCCTTATGCACCTGGAGCGCTGACCTCTGTTTGAAACACTTCTCACATTCAGGACATTTGTATGGACGCTGTCCAGAGTGAATCCTTATGTGCACCACAAGATGACCTTTCTGTTTGAAACTCTTTCCACACTGAGGACACGTGTATGGACGCTCACCAGTGTGATTTCTCTTGTGCAAATTAAGCGATGATGTCTGTCTGAAACTCCTGTCACACTGAGGACAAGTGTATGGACGCTCACCAGTGTGAATTCTCTTGTGTATCTCGAGCACTGATCTCTCTTTGAAACTCTTCTTACACTGACGACACGTGTATGGACGCTCACTAGTGTGAATTCTCTTGTGCAAATTAAGTGCTGATGTCTGTCTGAAACTCTTCTCACAGTGAGGACAGGGGAATGACTTGCTTGTCTTTGTTCGTTTCTTTTTTTAAGGTGAGGAAATATTGCTCTTCTTCACACCACTTAAAACCATTTCTGGCATTTCAGGATTCAGAGGATTCTTACACTGAATTTGACCCTCAACCTTATTCATGGCTTCACTGAATATCCATGTGGAATATGATCGAACAGCCTGCCAAAATAAATATGTTTTACATTAACAAACTGAACAAAACACATATCGGGTCTGAACAGCTGACTTCAGTTCATTCCTCTCTGAGTAGTCTGACTCTTACCTTGCATCCCATTTTGCATCTTACACTTCATAACAGTTTTGGAAATAAAATGAGTATCAAAGTATGCTGAAATAATACATAAAGAAATTCCTATAGGAGTTGGGTTTTCATGTTTGTATGCAGTTTTTTTATGTTACACATCCAACAATTATTTTTACAAAATAAAACTTTTAATGAAAGAAGGCAAAGGGAATTGAACATGTGTTATGATATAAAAAGTAACTTTTTAAATAGTGTTGAAATAAATTAATTTTGAAAGTAAACTTTTATTAATATAGTATCTAGAGATGGCATAAAGAAGTTTTTAAAAAAGGAATAAAAAGGACAAACATGATTAAGTTTCAATAAAAATAGTTAAATTAATCTGAAAACATGACACTGTTTAATTCTATTAAAGTTACCTTCAACGTTGTTGAGTAAAAACACGTTTTGCTTACAGCTCTCTTCTTCTTCTTCTTCTTCTTCTTCTTCTTCTTCTTTTACTTTTCTTCCTCTTCTTCTTAGTTTTCTTCTTTGTCTTTGTCTTTGTCTTCTTTTTCTTTTATTTTTCTTCTTCTTCTTCCTCTTCCTCTTCTTTTTCTTTTATTTTTCTTCTTCTTCTTCTTCTTCTTCTTCTTCCTCTTCTTTTTCTTTTATTTTTCTTCTTCTTTTTCTTCCTCTTCTTCTTCTTTCTCTTCTTCTTCTTCTTCTTCTTCTTCTTCTTTTTCTTCCTCTTCTTCTTCTTCTTTCTCTTCTTCTTCTTCTTCTTTTTCTTCCTCTTCTTCTTCTTCTTCTTCTTCTTTCTCTTCTTCTTCTTCCTCTTCTTCTACTTTTTATTTTATTTTTCTTCTTCTTTTTCTTCCTCTTCTTCTTCTTCTTCTTCTTCTTCTTTTTCTTCTTCTTCTTCTTTCTCTTCTTCTTCTTTTTCTTCCTCTTCTTCTTCTTTCTCTTCTTCTTCTTCTTCTTCTTCCTCTTCTTCTTCTTTCTCTTCTTCTTCTTCTTCTTCCTCTTCTTCTTCTTCTTCTTTTATTTTTCTTCTTCTTCTTCTTCTTCTTTTTCTTCTTCTTCTTTTATTTTTCTTCTTCTTCCTCCTCTTCCTCTTCTT
>JAWHQN010000154.1:5124262-5126762 GCA_033220385.1 Triplophysa yarkandensis | reverse complement strand
AGTGAGATTCCCACTAAACATGAAGAAATCTCCCTTCATCATTGTTCCAGACCTGAACATTTCTTAGAATTCAATTTCTAATATAAATATTTGGAAGAATGTTAGTTGAGATTTGAAGAACATCACTGACGATGGGAAAAAAAATGTAGTCAAATGTACCCAGTGATTTTTCTTATTCTTTAACATATCATATAACATTTTCCAAGTATCTTCCTTTGTGTCTAACAGAAGAAAGCTGTACAGGTTTGAAACAACTTAAGGGCTTATAAACAATGACAGAATTTTTATTCTTGAATGGAGCATTCTTTCAATACATGAGTGTGTTCTGCAGATTTTGTGTAATACGATCGCTAAATGAAAGAGCTTTAATATATGAATTATAATGATTAGATCAGTGCTTGGATAATTTGAAACATTAACTTTAGTTCATTAGAAATAACTAAGCATTTGTCACGTACACAGTTGAATCAAGTCTTGCCCATTGCTTGTGGTGATGTAGAATCTGGGTCAGGATCTAAAACCGGGTGTTTTACAAACAGGATGGAAGAGGCAGAGAAACAAGGTAAATTGTCATATATGCATAGTCAAGGAATCGAACAGAATTGTTATTATTTTGATCACAAAAAATGTGAGCTTTAATTTACAGCCTGAACAGACAGGTTTATCTTTAGTTAATCTTGAGCTCCAGGTCAGAATGACACAGCTACAGCTCATGCACACGCCACACAAACATACTCCAAAACAGACAGTATATACATATATACATATATATTGTGTAAATATATAAGGGATGATCCCATCAGGTTTTTTGCCACCGTTAACAAGGAACCAATTTTTTGTCATGATGATCGGCGGATTAAAAATATTGATTCTGATACTTTAAGTTTTAACTGATGTGTTAGCTCTCTGATCACCGTTAACCTTTTTTATATAGACTAAACTATATATATATATATATATTTATATATATTATATATGTTGTCTTTGTTATATTTTGTTACAATTTAAATATGAAAAATTTAAATTTACAAAGTAAATATGAAATGAATGTCATTTTACTATTGTTTTACCAGAGTCCTAAATGATTAGAAAATAGTATTCATTAAACAGAGAATATTTGAATTGCCTTTACAATGAGGTTGCAGTGCCAAAACATTAACACCCGACTCATCATAAAAGTCCTCATGCTTTGACGTCATCAATTGAGATTGGTTCATAAGATCGGCCAAGTTTAAAAAGTACCAATCGATCCATAGAATGTAATTATCGGCTGATCGATCGGAGCACCCCTACTAATATATATATATATATATATAGTTAATTAATGTGGCAGACACTTTTATCAAAAACGTCTTACAAGTATTGTGCAGTGGACATCTTTCACTTCAGAGCTGCTCAAGGACACTTCCGTCATGCAGTCAGACCACAACTTAGATAAATAAATAAATAAGCATCATATATAAATTTTACACTGAATGTTCAAGTTCATGGACGCTCCTAGGTGTGAATTCTTGTGTGCAATTCAAGTCTTGATTTCTGCTTGAAACTTTTTTCACACTTTGTACATGAGTACGAACGCTCTTCAGAGTGAATTCTCATGTGTGCCTTAAGTGCCGATTTCTCTTTGAAATTCTTTCCACACTGAGAACACGTGAATGGACGCTCTCCTGTGTGTATTCTCATATGGCTCTCGAAATGTCCTTTGTTTGTGAAACACTTTCCACAATGAGGACACGCGAATGGGCACTGTCCGGTGTAAATTCTCAAATGCGTCTCTAGATTTGACTTCTGTCTAAAACTCCTTCCACTCTGAGGACATACGTATGGGTGTTCTCCAGTGTGTACTTTCACGTGGTCCTCAAGCGTTGAGTTCCTACTGAAACTCTTCTCACACTGAGGACATGTGTACGGACGCTCTCCAGTGTGAGTTCTCATGTGTACATTGAGATTTACTTTCTGATTAAAACTCTTTTCACAATGGGCACACACGTACGGACGATCCTCAGAATGAATTCTCATGTGCACCTCAAGCGTTGCTTTCTGTTTAAAACCCTTCCCACATTCAGGACATGTGTATGGGCGCACACCAGAATGAATTCTCATGTGCACCTCAATAGCAGATTTCTGTTTAAAACCCTTTCCACACTGAGGACATGTGTGTGGACGCTCTTCAGAGTGAATTTTCTTGTGCTCCTCAAGTTGGCATTTGCGTTTGAAACTCTTTTCACAACGAGAGCAGATGAAAGGCTTGCCATGCCCACCACTGGAAGACCTTTCCGGCATTACAGGAATCAGAGGATTCTGACGCTGATGTTTATCCTCAACTTCTTTCATGGCTTCACTGAACATGTCTGTGTGCCAAAATAAATACACACATTATTTAAACGAATAACGATTAACAAAAAAAGGTTGAAGTATTTATTGGGACATATAGTATGTATATTGTTGTCTGCAAAGTTTCCAGTTTCAACTTAAGTGGGCAAACTCTGATCCCAATTAA
>JAWHQN010000154.1:5036762-5116762 GCA_033220385.1 Triplophysa yarkandensis | reverse complement strand
CTTTTCATAAATCAGTCAATCTCTAGTGAATACAAAAGATCCACCCAACACTGAACATTACAAACATCACATACTCGACAGGTGATCGCCTGTCAAACCTTATTTTGTGACTTTTGTTTTGAGACTTATGAACGTGTATGCAATGCTGTTTTCACTGCATTGCTCACCAGTGCAATCGACTCATACTAAAATATCAATTATGTAAAAAATACATTTATTGTAGACTTCACATTTGTAGTTACCAATATAAAAACTGAACCAGACTTTGAACACAAGAAGATTAAACTGAAATGTAGTGAGTGCATCTTATCAGTTAGAGATCCTGACACCTCTGATTTAAAGCAAAGGTTAAAAAGATGCAACACAGCTACTGAACTCTGACACCATTAAACACGAGCTATCAGGATTGTGTCAAATTCCAGCGACATTTCCTTTGTCATTAACATTTAAACCACTAAACAGATTAATCATAAAACCCTCTCGGTTCAAGAAGCAAAGTATGCACATTATAGTCAATTATATACAGAATCGTATCTTTCTTAACTCCTTGGCAAATGTTTACCAAAGAAGTAGTGAGAACTTCTCTGTGAATACTAGACTAATGTCTCAAAATCATTTTTAAAGATATCAAGATTAGATTTTATTGAACATTCTTTACATTATGGAAGATGATTTTGTAAAGATTCTGTAAAAAAAGCAAAAAAATTAATTTGTCTATTGGCAATTTGACTTTGGCAAGGTTTTCAGAGGCTGGGTCATATTGTGTAAGTATTTAGGCACTGCATGATTAAAAAAGTCAGTTTGCAACAATGTTAAAGTATTTTTTATAGTGCACATCAATAATTATGAATAGTATCACTTCAATCATCAGGTCATTCAACTTCTCATTGTGCAAGACGTTGCAAGAACTAAAAAACGAAAAAGTCCCAACCCCATTGTATGCAATGTTTTGACAGTGCCCACAGCGTTTTTTCTTTAGAAAAAGTAAACATTTAAATGGTTTACAGTGTTGTATCACTCTTTTGCATACGGGTTTTCCAGCAAATAGCGATATTTTTCAAAGTTGTCCAACAAGTATTTAGGAGCATACATATGCTCTTTAGGGTCTGTCGGAGGATAGTCTGGTAATGAGCCATCGAACCAGCCGCCTGTCTTTATTAAACTTTTAATATAACCTAACTTGAGTTTCTCTCCATAATCGCCCCAACGTGGAAAGTCTCCGTTTTGGGCCGACACCAGTTTGTGATAAATCCCTTCTGGTTTGAAGCACCACGAACAGTGCCAACCGGCATAATGAACCGGGCTGCCGATGGCCCACGGCATGAGAATGTTTCCGGTGGAATTCTCATATTCCCGAAATCCCGGCATCGTATAGTACACCCGGCGTCGAAGGAGAATCCCGTCGTTTTTGTAAACCTTGGATAGCATGGCCACCGTGCAGACTGATAGGATATTGAGTGTACCAAACTGCTTCCAGTAAAATCCATAGAGCGATTTCCGCATGTGGATACTGACCGGCTCGGTCCAACCGTCATACAGTTTGAGAAAAATAATTCCCTCTCGTGCTGGAATTTCATCGGCGTCATCAATGAGGAAAACGTCGTCCGCCTTGATACCCTGAATCCGCCTCATTCCGTTTTTGGTCAAATAGGTGCGCAGGTAGTCATCGGCGATCCAGCCGTCCTCACGGCCGCCGTTTGGAAAGTGGTCCAGTAAAATGTAAAGGATTTTGTGCTTGATGTAATCGAACGTTCCGTTTTGGAGCTGCTGCTGGAAATAAAGAGGCCTGGGGTCACCGAAGGCGGTAAAATTGGATTCACAAATTATAAAGACGTCCACAATGTCAGCGAGCTCGTGGAATCGGGCATGTAGCAGGTCAAACTCGTGGTTGATGTTGATGGCATTGATGACCCGTCGTGGAATTGCTCTGGGAGTTAGTTTTGTTTTGGTCGGGAGGTTTGAATGTTGCACGATTGTAGGGACGCCGCAGTGGGTGCCGTGCCAGCCTTGGCGACAGGTGCATCGATTTGCATTCTTCTTAATCTTGACTGTGATGTTGTCTTTGGGATTCTGAAGTGTGACTTGTTGAGAAACAGAGTCAGACGGGTCGGTCCCCTCTTGGAAACACATTGATCCGGATTTGGTGCGGACGTAGAAGGGTGTGAGATCCTCTTGGAGAACAAATGTTTGTTGGTGAAGATTTTCATTCGAAATGAAAATGGAATCTGACCGGACCGCAGATGGTTTAACAAAGGCCTTTTTATGGAGAAGAATCTATATTAATAAATGACAAATCGAAACCCACCTTACACAAAATGTTAAGCAGTCTTTAAATTATCATTACAGTTTTAGTGGTTATATAGTTTTGAAAAATAATTTAGTTTAAATGTCTACACTTATGTCTGCACGTCTACCTTTATGTGGTCTCTGTGAAAGTCAATATCGGGAACGTCCCAGAGGAACCCGCTGACCATCTTCACAGTCTTCAGATGTGAGGATGAGGAGGAAAACCCTTGCAGCAGTGGAATATTGTGCAGAACTTTGTAAAATTGTTGAAAGGAAATGACACACAACCCCAGTATGCACAACAGGAAGCATTTGCTTTTTTTAATTCTCATCCTGTAACAGAAAAATTGTGTTAGTCAAATTCCACAAGTTGAGATACAGCCGAAACAAATTCTTAAAGTTCCGAAAAGAATGTAGTTTTTTAGGGTTAAACCGTTAATAGGCCAGGGATTTTGTGACAGTTCACCTAAAATGAATATGCACACTTTTTATCTCATATCATTCAAAATTGATTTCAGACATATCTTCAGCGGAACACAAATTAAGATATTGTGAGAAGTGCCGCAGTGCGTTGTGTCTTTAGAATGGGCTCCAAAGTGGATGTCACTGACATTCTTCAAACTATCTCCTTTTGTGTTGTGTGGGGGGTTGAAAAAAAAAAACGAAAACAATATCACTGTGGTGAACTCTTACCGGAATTTTTATTACATTTGCAAAAGCACCCATGTGTGTGTTGCAACTTCAGCATGAAACTTTTTTAGCAGATCAACGTTCAACTTCCTGAGCGTTCTCAGTTTTAAACACAGCCACAAAAACCCACAGGGTGATTAAACAAGGAACTTGTTTACAGGTGTCTTTCCTCTACCAAACTCTGAACTGATGAACCATATTAAACAGGATCTCTCATTTTGATGTCAAGTCAATAACCTAGATAACACCTGCGAATACAAAAAGAGCTCAAAAAATGCTGCAGGATCATAAATGCAAAAATAGTGATGATATTTTTACAGATATAATATCTTGCCAATGCTACTTTATTGTACACATGACAACCTTGATAATAAATTATTTTTTACTTAGTCAGGGATCTTTTCAAACTTTCTTCATAAGAACACAAAAGAAGATATTTTAAAGAATGTGGCTGACCACAAACCAATAGTCCCCATTGACTTCTACAGAACATTTTGGGTCAAACCATCCCTTTACATGTTTAAAAGATGTATACCACATTCAAGTCATTCAGAAAATACAGGGCTGAGAAAAAAACTATTGCTTTGTCATTGCAACATATTTGTCTTCGATTCTTACACGGCAAGGGTTCATATTCTCCTTTATATAGTAACTGTGTTTGTCATTCACTGCATGTTCAAGCATCAACATTAACACACAATGGTGTGTTGTTAACAACTCTTTACTTAAGCGACAGTTGGGTTGTGAATCACTTGTATCAACGTGATTTAGTGTAACATTATATATTTACTCTCCTTATCTCGCATCAAACACGTGCCCAATAGAATCACCAGATCACACCTTCTACTGAGCTTTCATTATGACAAACACCTGTCACTGTAGGCTTTCAAACTATTCATCCTGTCAAAGCGTTTCATAACATCGTGTGTTTCCTATCAGGTCCTGTTAGGTGCATGGTTTGTCTATTAAAATCATTTCGAGAGGTGATCGTATTGAGTCGTTTTGCATTGCTCACAGTCCAGGGTACATTCAAAATCAAATCATTTCACTAAATCAACAAGCCTGACTCATCTACATTCACGGAAGGCCGCATGCAGCTACACGCTTGCTTACGATGATCTCAATCAGATCAGGTCTGGTCTAAATGAATGTGTTAAAAGAAGGCAAGATCGAGACTGATTAAATAACGTTCTATATTGGAAGAGTCTTCGTTTCAGTATGGCAACAATATATCCAAAGGCCCCACCGATTTAGCAAACACAAAATTCTAAACACGTTATATATATGTTTATTATAATGCAAAATAAACAAAGAGCAATCCGTATATTTGGTTTGTTTGGTCTTATTTTATGTAATTTCATTTTGACGCCCTTGTTTGCTTCAGCTTGAAACTTGAGAAACATTGCATTAAAATAGTCATTCATGTCCTACAGTGAAATGTAGTTTTATATTCTATAATCCAGGGGTATTCGATTAACTTCCCTGTGTTGAAAACAAGCTGAGCAAGATCTTGAACATTCTATGAATGAGACAGATAATTGTTCCGACAAGAAGTGCCATGAGCCAATCTTGAAATATTCAATAGAAGTAGATGTATTGGAAACAGGATTTGAAAGCCCGACAACCATTGTTATAGAGCTTAATGTTACTAGGTTAATGTGACAAGCCAAAAATGTATATTAATGACAACATTTTGATTTTTGACAAATTGAGATATTTTTTATTCAACATATGACATTGTATTACAATACGTTTTCTTTACCCTTGTTTACTATTATTAATCCACAAACTCAAACGGAATGATCCATCCCAAAATCAATTTCCTTCCAAATTCTTTCAAATGTTTTTGTTTTGCTACAACTTGAAAATCAAAATGGAATAAACTCGTCAAAATAACACAAAACTTGTTTTGCATTTATGTTTAAACAACACACAACTGGTGTTTTTTGTTCTAATACAGTTTAAGCAAAGTTCTAATAAATATAATGGAACCAGGTTCTTTTCAAATGGCCTTATTTCAACTTCAAATTAACTTATTTCATTCCTTTCATTTGTTTCTAATAACCAGAACAAAAACTGGACTGAAGAAACGGCGAATCTACTAAATCTATATATAGAGTAGGTGTCATGCCAAAATCTGTCAACAGCTTTACTAAAAAAAACTTTGTGTGGCTTATCATTGCAAATAAGTTTCATAAGACAATGATGTCTATACAAACAACATGAACTCATTCAGATCCATTCAGACCACTAAATAGAGTCATTTTGCTCTTACAGTATTAAATGTGAATTAAAGGGTTCAAACAGTTAAATATCATAATTGTATATAAATTATGTTCCATCATTCGATTGTTAACACTTCCCAGTCTGAAAATGTGTAAGTTCATGTTTGTGTGTGCGTTTCTTCCTAGGGTATCTATGCCCGAGGTACAATGCTTCATTCTTTTCTCCGAGGCTCTTTCAATTCTCAAATGTCAACGTTTTTTCAGCTCGTACAAAAGCTCTGTTCTCCGGGTCCGGGAACACACGCACACAGACTCAGCACACCCGCAATCCTGTGCTGTCATGCACTGTACCGTTTATCCTAAAGCCTCGAACACACACGTTTCATCATCCACCACATACCCGCGTACAACCAACTCTATAAATAGCCAGAATTATTTGCTCTTATTTGCATATAGGTGTTTTTCATGCCATGCAAATAGAATCTTTAAAATGGCCTCTAAAATGGTTCTTATGTTGTTCTACTTGAACGGACAACATCTGAAAATCGCATGCGAGTGCTTACATACAGAACTGTCATGATTGTCTTACTACAATGGTGACAATATAAAAGAGGATGCTGGTTTCTTTCACACATTTGCCGAGAGGGCTCTGATGAAACGTATGAGTGATGTGTAGTTTAACATATTTTAACAGATCCTTATCAACAGGATCGCACAGGAAAAAACACTAGTTTTTCTTCTTATGATCTTGTGACGCTTAAACCTGACAGCATACATCCTGATGTAAATTGTTCTTAAAATGTATTTGTACATGTCTAGATCGGATAGGTGATACATCACTGTCTGTTTTGAACTTCATCACCATTGCTTGATAAAATAAAACCTTGAATATAACTTCACAATTCCAGCGTCCTCGTGCTTTAAAACACCACCATTTTTATGACCTTAGTTATTGGTTAGTGGTCGATGATAAAATCTACAACACGGGGTTTAATCACAGTTTATCAAAAGAAGAAAACAACTAGACCCTACGCTTCACAAACCAAGAACTTTTTGAATCTATAAAATTGGCATATGAGTTATTCTTGAGGGATTTGAGAGGAAGTGGGTCCACAGTGAAATGATCACAATCATATGATCGAAACTCTACCTGTGTTACCACCATACCAAGTCTACCTATTTCATTTAAAGGTGTGGGAAAAAACTGTCATGAGATCCCCTCTCTCTAGTTGTTCCAAAACTATTTACATTTCCTTGTGTGGTCCAACGGCATACACCTTGTGGACCAAACCGATCTGGGACGCCATTGACCAACCTATAGGACGGTTGTCAAAATGACCCCAGCACATTTGGCTGTTCTACTTTCAAATATCTCATTTTGTGTTAAACAGGTCAAAAAAGTTAGAAAGTGATTTCCAATCATGATAGTCAATGGGGTCCGAGAACTGTTGGGTTATGAGCAGTCTTATAAATATCTTCCGATGTGTCTCTTATAATGAAGAAGTTAAACATGTCATTAAGATCCCACATGTTATTAAACTCCACACCCACTTCTTTCCCATTGCTGAAAGTCCTGTTGCGTAAGATTGGGGAAATCAAGGCAAAAAATAATCTGCTATTTCAGATTATTCAATTAGACGAGTTTGCAGTTTCAGGGTTGTGGTGGTTCAGTTCTTGTTTTATTCTGGGACGAATAAAACTGAAACTACTTTTACTCTCTTCCTCTTTTACTGCCAGCCAATGTGAATTGCAGGACAATGTGCTGTGATGTATAACTAGAGCTATCATTCTAAATGTAAATGAATATATGTAAGTATTGTTTCACGCCATTGTCTCTTTCAGCTCAGCATCAGTCCATTGTTCTATCTGCGGTAGAGAATAAGGTAATGGAACGGTGTATTACTGTTGTGTTTGCTCTAGCATACAGTACATTCTGTGTATAAATACATCCTAATTTAATGTCAGCATCTCAGGTGCTATAGGTCACTCCTTAAAGATTTTATTCTATTAGAACTCTTGCTGGAGTTTTTGACACCATACATTACCCTGATGTCATTACAACTATTTGATGTCTGCATTTTCATTTTCATCTTCAAGACACTTTTTCTCATCTGAGACATCGGTTTTAAGATGTCTTAAACCTAGAAAATTTGTTTTAGTCATTTAAAAGATGTCTTAGACCTTTCGAAGATGTGTTCTAAACCTTTAGAATATTTCTTAAACCTAGAAAATGTGTTTTAGACCTACAGAAGATGTCTTAGACCTTGAGAAGATGTGTTCTAGAGCTTTAGAAGATGTGTTCTAGACATTTAGAAGATGTGTTCTAGAGCTTTAGAAGATGTCTTAGACCTTTAGAAGATGTGTTCTAGAGCTTTAGAAGATGTCTTAGACCTTTAGAAGATGTGTTCTAGACCTTTAGAAGATGTGTTCTAGACCTTGAGAAGATGTGTTCTAGACCTTGAGAAGATGTGTTCTAGACCTTGAGAAGATGTGTTCTAGACCTTGAGAAGATGTGTTCTAGACCTTGAGAAGATGTGTTCTAGACCTTTAGAAGATGTGTTCTAGACCTTTAGAAGATGTGTTCTAGACCTTTAGAAGATGTCTTAGACCTTTAGAAGATGTCTTAGACCTTTAGAAGATGTCTTAGACCTTTAGAAGATGTCTAAGACCTTTAGAAGATGTGTTCTAGAGCATTAGAAGATGTGTTCTAGACCTTTAGAAGATGTGTTCTAGACCTTAAGAAAATGTATTAGACCTTAAGAAAATGTATTAGACCTTTAGAAGATGTTTTCTAGACCTTTAGAAGATGTGCTCTAGACCTTTAGAAGATATCTTAGACCTTTAGAAGATGTTTTTAGACCTTCAGAAGATGTCTTAGACCTTTAGAAGATGTGTTCTAGACCTTTAGAAGATGTGCTCTAGACCTTTAGAAGATATCTTAGACCTTTAGAAGATGTTTTTAGACCTTCAGAAGATGTCTTAGACCTTTAGAAGATGTGTTCTAGACCTTTAGAAGATGTGTTCTAGACCTTTAGAAGATGTGTTCTAGACCTTTAGAAGATGTCTTAGACCTTTAGAAGATGTGTTCTAGACCTTTAGAAGATGTCTTAGACCTTTAGAAGATGTGTTCTAGACCTTTAGAAGATGTGTTCTAGACCTTAAGAAAATGTATTAGACCTTTAGAAGATGTCTTAGACCTTTAGAAGATGTCTTAGACCTTTAGAAGATGTCTTAGACCTTTAGAAGATGTCTTAGACCTTTAGAAGATGTTTTTTAGACCTTTAGAAGATGTCTTAGACCTTTAGAAGATGTCTTAGACCTTTAGAAGATGTTTTCTAGACCTTTAGAATATGTTTTCTTGACCTTTAGAAGATCTCTTAGACCTTCAGAAGATGCCTTAGACCTTCAGAAGATGTCTTAGACCTTCAGAAGATGTCTTAGACCTTCAGAAGATGTCTTAGACCTTCAGAAGATGTCTTAGACCTTCAGAAGATGTCTTAGACCTTCAGAAGATGTCTTAGACCTTCAGCAGATGTCTTAGACCTTCAGCAGATGTCTTAGACCTTCAGCAGATGTCTTAGACCTTCAGAAGATCTCTTAGACCTTGAGAAGATCTCTCAGACCTTGAGAAGATCTCTCAGACCTTAAGAAGATGTCTTAGACCTTTAGAAGATGTCTTAGACCTTTAGAAGATGTGTTCTAGAGCATTAGAAGATGTGTTCTAGACCTTTAGAAGATGTGTTCTAGACCTTTAGAAGATGTGTTCTAGACCTTTAGAAGATGTGTTCTAGACCTTTAGAAGATGTGTTCTAGACCTTTAGAAGATGTGTTCTAGACCTTTAGAAGATGTCTTAGACCTTTAGAAGATGTTTTTTAGACCTTTAGAAGATGTCTTAGACCTTAAGAAGATGTCTTAGACCTTTAGAAGATGTCTTAGACCTTTAGAAGATGTTTTCTAGACCTTTAGAATATGTTTTCTTGACCTTTAGAATATGTTTTCTTGACCTTTAGAAGATCTCTTAGATCTTCAGAAGATGCCTTAGACCTTCAGAAGATGCCTTAGACCTTCAGAAGATGCCTTAGACCTTCAGAAGATGCCTTAGACCTTCAGAAGATGCCTTAGACCTTCAGAAGATGCCTTAGACCTTCAGAAGATGCCTTAGACCTTCAGAAGATGTCTTAGACCTTGAGAAGATCTCTCAGACCTTAAGGAGATCTCTCAGACCTTAAGAAGATCTCTCAGACCTTAAGAAGATCTCTCAGACCTTAAGAAGATCTCTCAGACCTTAAGAAGATGTCTTAGACCTTTAGAAGATGTCCTAGACCATTAGAAGATGTTTTAGAATCGATGTAAAGAATTCTTTCTAGGATGTTTAACAGATTATTTTAAAAGCAAATGTTGTCCACATCTCTAGAACTTTAGCAGACGTCTTCAGACGCACCTGTGCTACCTTGAGATGTTTTGCTCACGTCATTCCTTCTTTAAAACGACAGATTGTCAGCAGTTTGAACAGTTTGATGAAGTCAGAGATGATCTTACCTGACGGACAGGTGTGAGCAGCCCCTGGATCTGCATGCACACGTCAGTGAGATCTTCTCATCGTCCTAAGATTTAATCACAGCGTCTTGAGCGTCTGCGCGTTCGTGCGCACCACACACACTTAATCAGGAACTTAAACACACGTGCGCGCGCTCAACCCTTCACAGCAGAAGTGTGATGCGCGTAACTTTTTATTTAAATGCGACGCCCCCTTACTGTCTCCTCACGTCTCTGTCATGTGTATTTAAATGTGTTGCGCGAGGAGATTGGTGTAATAATTGTTGTTGTGTAATAAAATCGTGAAATATTTATTAATTAGTGCACGGGCTCAGGATGACTGATCTGTCGTAGCGCTTCATCTGCGCACGTCAATGTCAGAGCACATAACCAATGAAATGAGAGAAGGCGGGAGTTACTGTTTGCCGGAGCCAATCAAATGAAAGAAGGCGGGAGTTACTGTTTGCCGGAGCCAATCAAATGATAGGAGTTAACGGCTGTAAGGAATCACAGTGTGACGAGATGGATTTAAATATGATGGATAAACTCGTAGGTGTTTAATTTATTTTTAAATAAAATGTTATTTATTTAAAATGTATATATGTTAAGGTTATCCAGGGCGTAAAAACTCACTAGGGTCATGTTAACGCATAACTTTAAAGGTACAGGATCTAAAATTACTCAAGCTGTATATATTTTGTTTGCTTGCACACAAAGATATTTGGAAGAATGTTTGCACTTGAGATTTCTGGCATCACTGACTACCTAAAAAAATATTGCTTATTTTAGATTAATTTTGTATATTTTTTTATCGGAAGATATTTGAAAGAAAAACATTATCTGTTACTGACATTCTTATAAATATCTTTTTTGTGTACTTCACCGAACAAGGGAACAGGTTTGAAAGAACTTGAGGTTAAATATTTCATCACACCATTTTAGGGTGAAATATCTCTTTAAATCAAAAATACATTTATAAAATAAAAGTATTTTGGAAATCATCAGACAATGTTTTAGAGATATGACCATATTTTAAACTTGCAAATGTCTTAATAGTTCACTCATAAAATACAAGAAAAAACCTGTTTGACTTTCTAACATAACACAAAAGATATTTTGAAAGAATGTTGAAAACTGGCAACTATTTTGTTTTCAGTGGTTTTGCTTCCATGCAAAAGTAGATATTTTGAAGAAAGTTGGCGACCAAACAGTAGTGGTACCCTTTAACTTCCAAATATCTACTCTTGTATTATGATGAAGACAGTCATAATGTTTTCAAATGACAAGATGGGCAGACATTATTTTCATTTTTGGGTGGACTATCACTTTAAATACAAACATGTAGATGTAGTTTGTTCTTAGGAGTTTACATTGATCTTAGTTACACTTTACTCACACAATAGAAGAGCAAACACTTGAAAAAGCCACACAAACTTACATTAAAGTACCTTAAGGGGCACGTCAACTGAAACATTCTGTCAAATACAAGATGATTGTATGGAAAAGATTTTATTTCTGTGCTATGGCAACCAGTGTCTTTTGTGTATCAAAGGATAAGAGAGTGCCTGGAAAGTTTATATACGCAAGCTATACCCATTCCCATTGAATATCTAAAACTTCAGCATTGTTCCCCCTGTAAAAGGTGTTGCATTGAACACAAGCCTAAGAGAATCCTCCCTAATCCTGATATTAAGACTAAAAAGTACAGATGAATTATTAGTTTTGAAATAAGACCAAAGGCCAAGCAGCATTGAGGTCAATCGCACTGAATTATCTACTTACACTGGTTAGAATATGACAAAGAATTTACAGGTGATACAAAATACAATTATCATATATTTTTATTTCAAAAGGTTTATTACTTTGTAGTATTACTATCAATTTCAAGTAGGCTAAGAAACAAGAAACACACCAGTCTTGTCTTACGAAAGCATTTTCATCCTGTGTGCATCTTAGGTGTGGTAAAAAACTGTCAAGGCCACAAATATTTATCAGATGATTTATTTCATTGTTTTTATCCCGACAAATCAACACAAACACATCATGAAGTGTTGCAACTTTAATTAACATGATCGGCTGACACAAGCAGATCTTAGATTAAATGGAAACATGTTCAGAAAAAAAAAAGTTTTCAGATCAAATTGGCCTCTCTATAAGAGTCTTATAGCTAGTCTGTGATGTAAAGACACAAAACATTAAGTGACAATGAACCCGTCAAACATGTTATGATCAGAAAGAATCTAAACTGTGTCATTTTAGGCGTTTACTGCAGTAAGTTCAATTTAAAATATGAAAGGCATTTTCACATTACTAACGCTAGAAGTAAATATGATTTCTGACCTGATGACATGAAATGTACGATTACACCATTTTTACCCCACCACAAACAAAAACATTCCAATTGTCACCTGCAAAACTATACAAGCAATCTAAACCTTAGCAATGTACTCTAACTAATTTGAATCACTCCTCAAATCAAAAGAAGCCAACATACGACAAACACAAAATAATTTTTAATATTTTTATTCGAGGACCATGCAATAGCCTTAAACGGCCCTTGACATTTTACAGGTATGGATCCTTTGTGGTTAACTCCACATAGTACAAAATAATTAAGTTACGGAAAAGAACACAACTAAAGGAAATAATCCTGCACAGCAGACTCTGGGACTATTGTGTGATGCGTGTACATTTTGAACCCTGCTTGATAAAAATAAAGTTACACAAGTGATAATAAACAGAACGATTAAAGATTAAGAGACGCAAACGTAACTGCAGTTACTGTGGGAATGCAGGAGGGGGCATGGGAAAGGGCATTGACTGTGGCATTTGTTGTGGGTTAAATGGGGGGAACTGTGGGGGGTGGCTCATGCCGTTCTGAACACCCCCTTGGTTTGCACCGAACTGCTGGTTCTGATAACCTTGGTTTCCGTAACCGCCGGGTTGACCGCCACTACCGAAGTTTGACTGTCCGTTACTGCCGTAACCCCCGTTAAAATTCCCACCGCTGTTGTAACTGCCAGAGCCGTTTTGGGGCTTACTGTTGAACGTTTTCTTTGGTCCGTAAGAGTCATTGTTGCGGTTGTCTTGGCCATAGCTGTTGAAATCCCGTCTGCCGCCAGTATGGCGATCACGACGGTCATCTCTAAAACCCCCACCTCGCCCTCCCCTTGAACGACCTGTGAAAGGAAATCAAAATGAGAAGGCATCCAGACCAAGGCAGAGAGGAAGAAACAGAGGACAAACCCAGAGAGGGTGTAAAGCTGCCTGCGGAACAAACCACAGTTCTTGTATCTCACCAATTGGATTTACCTCCTCTGTCTTCAGCCATCTGGATGAGTTTGGGGTTAATGGCTTGATTGGCCTCACGGAGGACAGAGACGAGGTCCTGTGCCTGTTTCATGTTGTTGGGTGTAAAGAAAGTGTAGGCTGTCCCAGTTTTCTGGCTGCGAGCCGTACGGCCAATGCGGTGAATGTAGTCCTCAGAATTGTTGGGGTAGTCATAGTTAATGACAAATTTGACATCTTCAACATCTGTTTAAAACAAACGGATGCGCCATGGCAGGAAAAGAGGCGTGCGGAAGGGCACGCCGCCACAGCGGCCAGGAAAAAAAGACGTTAGCAAGGGAAGCACTGAATTGTGGGACATCTACTTACCATGCTGAGGAAAGGATTGTTAATATCAGGGTCATTAGCTAGGCAGGAGGTCCGAATGACAAAAATTGTCCCGTTTAAAGTCTATTCTCGTTACAAATGTGTACGGAACTCCTCAACTTTCCTCAAAAGACAAACTGCTGCATCTTGCCAAGACTCAACTTGCTCTCAAAAAAGAGGCAGATTAACGGCTTAAATTTGATTCTACAGTAGAGGCAAGCTTTCCAACCAACCGGAGCTCACTTGAAAAAAATGATTCTCTTTGGCAGGACTCGACATGACTGAAGCCAGCGAGGAGGGAACGCATCAACCAGCCGGGTAATCGCATTCGGTGCGGAGGCATGAGGATTAAAGCAACTGCTCTCGTTGTGGAAAAATAACAAGCATGCCAATTTTTCTAAGCGCTTCCTGTTAAGAACCCTCAGACAACAGTCCTACAAATGACGGCCTTATAGCATCATCGTAGACGTCAACCAAAAAACAACAACAAAAAAAAACTGTGGGCTGGGAAAATACAATTACAACAGTACAATCTGTTGTGTGAGAGCAGTTGCGAGCAGGACGCAGTGCGACCACCCAGCGGTGCCGCACTTCTCCGTTGTATGCCGTCACCCTGTGGGCCACTTGCACTACGCCCAAACACAGAGCTCCAATCACCCCTGAATGCAATTTGATTGGCTGGCAGACAGGCAGAACTCCACAGAGGAGCTCCTTAACCCCTCCGGTGAACCTGGATGTGTCATGCCAAGGTCCTGCCTCCAAGACTCCACCTTCAGGTGAGAGGGGCTCAGAAAGGCACAGCAGTTAAAGATAGCAGCAATACTTATAGTAAATGGTAATAGTAAAAGACAAATAACTACTAACAAAATGAAACTCTAGAGAAAGGGTCACAACAAACCTAGGCCTCTGGAGGCGACGTCTGTAGCAATGAGGATGGGGGCTTTGCCAAACTTAAATTCTGAATACAAAAGGAGATACGGTTATGTCACGTAAACAAAGGAGGAATTATTTAAGATCTGCGCTCTAAACACATACCATTGAGGACCCAGTCTCTTTCCTGCTGGCTCTTGTCTCCATGGATACCCATTGCAGGCCACCTACAAAACAGGTAATGCAAATTAAATTGCAGCAATGAGCAGCCAAAATCAGATGAAGCCTAACTGTTTCCTTACCCGTCCCTACGCATTCTCCTCGTGAGATCATCACATCTTCTCTTGGTCTCGACAAAAATGATAGTCTTGTTCTCCTTTTCACTCATGATTTCTTCCAAAAGGCGCAGCAGTCTGGAAATTTGAATCATAGCACATTTACACCAAATACAGCTTTCACTGCATCTTAAAAACCAGCCAAGAATTACATCGGGACAGTGCTTTAATGAATGAACTATTATGAGGGGCAAAAAAACTAAAGAAATGTGCTCCTCTGAACCCCCGACACATATTTAAATAGGTCAAACAGGAAGAGGAGTGCAAATGGAAGCAATTCTACTCGTTTAATTTTAGAGTGCTTTATTCAGCAAAGAGTAAACACTCACTTGTCCTCTTTTTCGCCGTCGTTGCAAACGTCAACAATCTGTAGGATGTTGTGATTGGCGCTGAGCTGCAGTGCACCAACATTGATCTGTACATACTCTTTAAGAAAGTCTTCAGCAAGCTGCCGCACCTCTTTTGGCCATGTAGCACTCCACATCAGAGTCTGTCTGTCTGGCTGCAGGGGAACACAAGATATAAAGATTGAATTTAAACATTGAGCCTATGAAGCAAACAATTGATAATCTCCAAGATAACCAGCAAGACGTACTCGAATTTGGTCCACAATTTTCCGAATCTGGGGCTCAAAACCCATGTCCAGCATTCTGTCAGCCTCATCTAGAACAAGATACGTGCATCTGCGCAGATTTGTCTTTCCCACTTCCAGGAAATCGATTAGGCGACCAGGGGTGGCAATGCAGATTTCAACTCCTACGAAGGCAAGAAGCATAAGAACATGCACAATTGCAAGATAAATTTTAATGTGTGTTGAACATCCTACATACCTCTCTCCAGATCCCGGATTTGTGGTCCCTTGGGAGCTCCTCCATAGATGCAGGTGGTTTTGAGGCGAGAGGCTTTGCCGTAGTCTGCCGCCACCTGCTGGACCTGTTGTGCCAGTTCACGAGTGGGCGCCAACACCAAACACTACCAAGAGAGAAACATTGCATGAGTTTCTTCAGACTAAATTGATGGTTCGATTACTCGTACGAGTGTCAACTCACAATGGGTCCATCTCCATGTTCCAGGAATGGCTGGTGGTTTATGTGCACAATAGCCGGGAGCAAGTACTGTAAAACACGTATCACAAAATTACTTCAAATTCCTCAGGGACGAATAAACAGGGAAGAGCTCAAATCCTACCGAAAGAGTTTTCCCAGATCCAGTCTGTGCAATGCCAACCATGTCTTTACCACCAAGTGCCACTGGCCATCCCTGGCCTTGGATGGGAGTGGGTTCAGTCCAGTTCTGTTTGCGGATCACGTCCATCACGTAGTCTGTTTAAAATCAATGAAACGCACAAGTCAGCCCGGGAAATCCAATACGCGCCACACGAGAACCAATCGACCCACTTACTTGGGAAATTCGCTTCGTGGAACTTCATAATGGGTTTGGGAACTTCTCTTCCCTTCACTGTGATTTCTTTGCTTCTTCTGTAGTTCTCAACTTCTTGCTGAAATAAAACAGAAGTTAGATCTCGAGAGAAACACCACGAGAACATCAAATCAGAAGAGAGACGAGTCTGCTTACAGGCGTCCTCCGAGAAACCTCATGGTGCTCTTGGTAGAAGTTCTTCTCAAATTTGGGAAGCTCGTCCAGGTTCCAGTGTTTCTTCCTGAGCCGGTCCCCTGGATTCCCAAACTTCTTTCCCTGTGGAGGTCCATTCCTGCTTCCTCCAAAACGTGGAGGACCATTGCTGTATCTACAAGAACAAAGTCACGTGTTTAGCCATACACGTTGGTACAAGAACACACAGTATATGAGATATAGAACGCACAGATGAACGTTCTATCAGAATAAAGATGAAGGATAACAAAGGAGAATGGATGAATAATAGATGTTTGGAGCTGGTGGTCAGGTGGCATCGATGCCATTTTTCTCTGCGCCACGTTTGAAATCCGCTGCCATTTTATTCCTGGCCGGCAGAAGACAAAGAGGAAAAAACCGGCCGGCATTTTACATCACCAGAGTGACACAAAACACACCACACAAACACAAAACCTCTCATTACACAAACAAAACACACACAAATAAATACACAACACGCGCGCGTGACGTTATATTTTCAAATCGTGAGGTGAAAAACGGTTTTTATGGCCGCCATTTTGAAAAACCAGAAGCCCAGTCATCTCTCAAATAAGATGAAATATCTCCACAAATTATGGAATATCAAACACAAAAGTTACACAAAATCTCTTTTAATTCCGCGAAACGAAGAATTTTGAGTAAACTTCACACAAAAAGCGTTCCGGATTAAACCGGTCACGCGCGAACGTTCACTCGACGATAACGCGCTAAACTCACCCTCTGTCTCGGCCACCGCGGTCTCTGTCTGAATATCCGGGCATGTTTGAAGGAGAAAGTATAAAATTAAAATGTTATAATCGAGCTTTGCTGAGGAACGATGCGAGGTTCTGTTTGTGAGCGCCGCGGAACGCACGAGCTCGCCGGATTTTATAGCGAGAGGAAAGGACTTCCGGGAAGATCGGTGACGTCAATTGGATGCGGCGCGTCTGCGCGTGCGCGTAGGCTGATGGGAGACTTAAGAAAGTGTCATGTTGTATCTGTGATTAAAACATGCAATGTGACTTCTCTCCTAAATAAGATTTATTAATTATTACTTTTATTAGTAATAAAAATTTAAAATCATTATGAATATGTGATGTGTTGAAGTGTAACCACATTGTTTCACACCTGATTGTTGTTTTACTTAATTCAATTTAATATAAATACTTGTGGCAACAAATACATTTTAATGTTCTTTAATTACAACAGTTTTTCAGACTTTTTATAAAGAATTTTATATACCAGTTAAAGAACAGATCTATATACCACTCCAGTTAAAGAACAGATCTTACTCAAGTTATATTAAGTGTCAAATCATTTAAAGTGCAAATAATGACTTAAAATATAAAACATCTATTGGGATTCACAAAAGTAACTCTTTTATAAAAGGGAAATAGTTTACTTGAGGACAAGCCGGTCACCTTAAACCGTTGTAAAAGAGGAGATATTAACACCTTACCCCGCCTTTGAGAGTCAATCACAATTTCATTCTTATTTTAATTGGAATATCCTTCCCCTTTGTTCCAAAGCCATTCTTTGACTGCCCTCATATTAATCACAAAAGGGATGGTAATATATAAGCTTTACTATATTGTCAAAGTTAAAGTTTGCGGTGAAAAATGTTTTTTTTACCTTCGTGTCACAAAATGTGAGTTTCAACAATACAACACAAATGATATTTCGAGAAATGTCTAAGTGATGCAATGTCTCAGATTTGGGATAACACAAAGGGAAGTAGATTATTAAAGAACTTTTTCAAATAAAGGAATTTGAATGCACTTTTTTTCACATTTGTGCAGTAGAACAGAAGCAAGTGACCACTGTTATCCCATCATAAAAGCGAGTTTAATCAGATCACACAAAAATAAAACACTCTTACAAAAATGATAGTGTGTTACATGTAGCAAATTGCACCGGTCAGCTATGAAAGTTAGTGTTGCCATAAAATCATGCTATAATGCAAATCGAACATGTCAACCAGGCCACCGGTCCAAATGGAGGCCTATATACCTACTATACAAGTAAAAAATAATAATAACAAAAGAAGACAATGATATTCTTATGTGTGCACCAGAGTTAAATGAAATATAATCATTCAGTCCATAAAGAGTTTGGTAAATAGATTTTCGCTTATTATATACAGCCATTATAGTGTGTGCAAAATGTAATTAAAAAAATCAAATTAAATTAAAGAGACAGTAAGTGATCCATATATATCACCAATATTCTATTACTATACAAAGCACCATCTCAAAATATTTAACTGATCCATCCATAGGCTTCTTTATTTTTTTTCTCCTTCTTTACACTCAGTTTATAAAAAAGTAACAAAAAGTGTATAGCTCATTTTCAGCGTATGCAAACTCTTAACAACAGTCCATGGTCATAGAGGATTGCTATAGACAGGCAGCATCTCAGAAACATTCAACAATATATAGAGGAAAACTGCACTCGTTTATTGATGCAGTTCATTTTATATTCCTGAAGGAACAGGTTACGTTTCAAGCCGGATGTTTTTCATGGTTAGCACATTACACATGCTTCTGATGTTATTTACTCAAATTTACACATACCGCCAATAAATGTTTTCTATAAAATATAGTAATATTTTCTCTTTAGTACAGCTGTCCAACTCGCGGTTTATTTGTCACGCTCACTGAAGGCAGGGGACATTTATGAATGATAGAAAAAGTTGGTACTACAATGGATTAATAATAAATTACAAAAATAATACAAACAACATTCTCCCTTGATTTCCATGAGTGGGGTAAACATATGCATTTGGTCTTCTATGGCAGGTCTTCTTGAAAACAGGCCAGAAAATAAAACTGTAATTGCAGAGAGACTGTATGAAATGGAAGACATTTCATATGTCATTTAAATGCGCATACTTTTGTATCTTAGCTCACAAATTTAAAGGGATTCAATGACATCTGAGACTTGGAATTCCATTTATAAAAAAAATGACACCAATAAGATGATATAAAATGTTTTTTTTCTTTTCCTAAAAAAGGAATATTTGACATTAAAAGAAAGCCTTAGTGAACTACACATCGGACTTATTTGTTTCAGATGCATTTCTCGGAAAGTCTCTAGGGTTATGTCAATATATTATATTTGTATACTTTTTCTCTTTTAAACTCGTCCATTTACACCATATAAAAATAAAGCTAGACTACCTACCAACATAAGAACCAATTTATTCATTCATTCTGTTGTCTAATGTATGGGAGTCAAAACAGACCATGAGAAAGTGGGGGTTTGAATTTACTTCCCTGATTGTAAGGAAATACATCTCACAGATTCCTGCAGCATGCCGAGAATCAACACCCTGTACAAAGCGGTTTTGTGGATACTACGCAAAACTTCAAGTTCAAAAGAGCAGAATATGCAGTCCTTTGTCGACATCAGCGTCTTCTTTTTGTCTCCTGTGAAGACAGTAGTGCTTCTACATCAGCTTACGTGGGAACGCTGTCTGCATCCTCCTAGCTAAAGTTCAGCCTCTCTTAAAGTCAGTTGGTACAAATGCTACATGAAATACTGTTAATAACTTTTGTCTTAATGCTAAAAAATCAACATTTGAGCTTAAAAAAAATACAGGAAGAGGAGGATCCTTAAAATAGTAAGTAAAATGTTAGAGTTACTAGCAGCTGAAAAGATAAGTCCTTTCTTCTCTTCTTTTCAAAGAATTTTTTATAGCAGCATCAGGCGGAGAGTGCTGCGCTATTATCCACCCTTCCTGAGGCCTTCCTGTTTGTACTTCCTCTTCCACGGGGGAAAACGCGAGACTAGCGCCTCCGCCGGTTGCTTAACAGGTGCACCCCCTTGGAAAAAGTGTTTCTTGAGAGCGCTAGTGAGCAAGTATCATTCCACTGCGAACCCGCAGGTCTCCTCGATCGCTGTCAACAGCTTGTCGTAGAGTTTGTCGTAGCTCTCATATGGAGGAATGTCGATTCGGTTGAAGCTAAAAATATAAGAAAGAGTGATAATCACTGTGTTTTTGAACTAGTGATGAATGAATAAATGCATATTTCATTGAGATTTAAGTTCTTACCAGGTATGCGCTTTGGGCAAGTTGTTGGTACTGGCATCAATCTGGTGGATGGTAAAGAGACGTGGCCCGGCCGCACCTGCAGTTTAGAGCACACCAACGCATTAAAAATTGCAATTTAAAATCACACAAAAAAATATCTAAAGTTTTTATCTAAATCATTTGTCTAAATCTTTATATATCCACATTTCTAGAGTCAAGTTGGAAAGAATGAAACATTTTTGTATAGTCTAAAAGAAAATATGTCCGTAACCGGAAACAACATACCCTGCAGGGCTTTGAATCCTTGCAGCGGCACCCTGGAGGAACCCGTGACAAACTGAAGCAGTCGAGCTCTCCGTTCCTCGTCGTACGACTCTACCGCCCGCCAAAACCACTTCACACTGTTACTTTCGGGAGTGCAATGCTTCAGTCGCGTGTTTGACTTCCAGTCATTGATGTCGATTTTTCCAAGACCACATATGATGAGCTGAGAGGAACATTTTGTGTTAGGATAGCATATTTCTTTTTAGTTTTAATTCTTTTTTTTCTTGGAGACAAGTAAACATAAAATAAATAGTTTCAACAGTTCTGTTCTAAAACATTTACTGTAACTGGTTAAGCGAGAATCTCCTTTTGTTTATCTGACACAGTGGCTCGATGCGTTCATACCTCCAGCTCTTTTTCATCAAATGCCTTGAGAAGGTGTTGAGGTATGACCTCATGAAATCCTTTCTGCAGGGCCAAAAACTGAGCTTCAATACCCCTTAAGAATCGCCAGTTCACGTACAACCTAGACAAAAAACAGGGAACACACACAATGACATCTGGACAAACACACACACATATTAATTCATGAAGCAGTCTAAGAATGCTTACCTGACATATTCCTTTTTGCTATCCTGGGTAACAGCCATGCTCTTGCCGTTAGGTTTAAGCTCATGCTGAATGATCTCTCCGTATGCGTTGTGCTCTACGCAAAAAGTGTGATCCAACACCCCAGTGATGTCATTATCCCTAAACACAATAATATAAAAAAATATAATATAAAACCACACTTAAAATCATTTCAGGTAATATGTGTCTAATAATTATATACTGTTTCTAGTTGTATAATTTTTAAAATTATATCAATTATTATTCATAGATTATATAAAAAATATACAAATATATTATATTAATCTTCTAATATATTAAATAAATCATCATTTATTTTACATTTATTAATTTGGCAGATGTTTTTAACCAAAGCAACTTAGAGTATTATGCAGTGGTCAATTGTCACTGCAGAGCAAATGAGGTTGTGGTGTCTTGCTTAAGGACACTTCAGTCATTGTCCAGTTGGAATTGGAATCCACAAAATTTTTATTTTTATTTGTTTCGTAATTAATTTAACTTATTTTGATAAAGAGTGAAGCTCTATAAGCTAAATTAAATCAAAGTAAATATATACTTTAAAACAGTCATATAAATCTTATCTAAAACATACATATTATAACATTGTGTTCTATTACATAACAGAGACAGAAAAATATGGCACACTCACAGGATCCACACGAGGCTGTTATGGAGGTCCGGATCCACTGATTCCATGTCATCCAGAGTGATTGGTTTCCCTAGCAATTGTTTGTAGAAGGGCAGAGTGAAGCCTCCATCGATATAATGACCATGAAAAACAGCCATTCCCATGATCCTTCCCACAAAGTGAAAATACGACAAGTGTTCCTGGAAAAAGAAAAAAGATTTTTGGTAAATCTTATGTGTTATTTGGCTCACGAGGTGATTAAGCAGGTCACGGCCAAACTAACCGGATTGACGGCTGAGTCTGGGTTAATCTGTAGGGTGTAGATATCATCTCTTGAATACTGGAACAGCCCGTAGTATGGATTCAACATCTCATGTGAAAGCAGGTACAGCCACTCCCTAAAACACACGTCATTGAAGATGATAACAATGTCAGGATCACAGTTGTATGTGACCTTTGCTATAATAGGATTTTGTGACGGAGCTAATAATCTAAATTGGTAAGACTAGATGTGTGGAATGCAGTTGGAACTTCGCAAAACATTTCATAATGTAATACTCTCATCTTACCACTAGATGGATACATAAGCTTCAATTAACACTAATAAACAGAAACATTTACGGGACATGCATGGATGAATGGATCATTGTGTGAATGATTTTAGGAAATTAAAGTGCCAAAGCCGTACCTTGCGACTCCTCCATAGTCAAGTCCTTCCTCTCCTCTGAACTTGACCATCAACCTCTTCCACAGGTCCTTCGGCCTCATCTTCATCACCTGTCGGTATGATTCCTGAAGACATGAAATGTAAGAATGTTTAAACACAAGTTACAGGCCTTCTCTGCTGGATAACCAGATCAGTGTGAAAACAATAACAAACTAATGCATGTATGGCTTCTTTTAAAATAAGTAAACATTGTGTGACGTGTTTGCCGTTGTTTTCTTTCATTTGTTTATTTGTTTCATTTGTCACATCTATGTTTATTTCCCTGGTTTGAACTCTTACAGCCTTCTTTCTTTCAAACCCATGCCTGTAAAATGTGTGTATTATGTTTTAGAATTTAAATTATTTGTATTTAACTTTATTTAAAAAATATTTTTATTCTGTTTCACCTGTATGCACCAAGTGTGTTAGAGAAACAAAATTTGTGTGCACTTGTATCAGTTGTGACAAAGCTAACTTTGGCATGCTTAGTCGAGGCTTTAATTCCAATCACAACAATAAAGTATTTTCATACTAGTGAAAAAATAAAAGACCATTTTATATACCATAATCTGTTTTTTTGAATGTATTACTTAATAGTTGTGTAATTCCATGAAAAGACAACCTTATCATTAACATATAGTTTTTAACAAAGGTTTTAGTATACTTGTAGCACAGATGTCAACATTTGGCGGTTCAGATTGATTCTGGTTTGTATATTTTTATCTTGAGAAGTTTGTTTTTGAACTTTTTTGGCACGTCCATAACGCAGGTTAATTTATCTTTTTAAAACAAAGAATGTGATAAACAGACTGATATTTTTCAGATGTTTGAAAACTTTCAACAAGTTTTGTATAATTTAAACAATTAATTTAATTTACTGGCAAGAAGAGCATTTTTATGTCATGTCCATAACCTTGGAATTGCCTGTATGCATTTTATTTTTATTTTTTGTGAACTTCTAACAATAAATGCAAACCATCAATATTTTGACCTGTAACACTGCGTAGAAAGTTCAATACTCAGCACTGAATGACCATAATAAATCTAGAAATGCTGATTAAATTAAAATTTAGATTGGTCTCTTCATTTTTTTCTATGGCTTTACACCTTACACATGGACTTTAGAGGCCGGCTCGTTCAAAGGGAAAGAGCGCAGCATGTCGGAATGCAGCATCCAAAAAGATCAACGCCCACAAACACCCCAAAACAGATGACCAAACAGACCCCCACAATTGCCGAAAATTGCTTCAAGCTGGGTGAAGTAAAGGGGGAGGCGTGAATATTGTGCTTACAAACTTGATACAACATACAATGTGTCACGGGCATTTCTTGTGAAACTGGAGGAGATTCCAGAATATCGATTTTTTATTTATGAAGATATAAGAAACATCAAGGTCATTATGGTGACAGATAACAGGAAACTTAAACTTCCTGAAGGCTTTTAAAGGTACATTTAGACTTGAACTGCATGATTTCCGTTGGCGTTTTCCTGAAAGTAAACGTGTAACCGTGTATAGTCTCTCACCTCAAAGATCTCCTCCCGTGACACTTCGATGCGGCAGTGTCCCGCCTGAGGCTGCTGCTGGGACAGCTCCTGTCTCAGGATCTTTAGTTTCTGTACCAGGTCTCGTTTATATTTGGGCACCGTGAGACATTCGGGGTCCTCAGGGAGGTTGCTGGGAGACACAATAGACTGCGCCTGCTCCTTCAGTTGCCCGGGGCGACTGTACAGAAAGAGAGAGAGAAGAATTAAATGAGACGTCTGTCAGTCTTTACACACATGTTGAGTTTATATATGGTGTCCAGAAGTCATATAATGTGGTCTCTGAGGAGCTTCACCCCTAAGCACATCTACCACATCCTGCACAGGACAGACATGTGCCTGCATCACATGTGTGAATACTATAACTCTGTTAGTAATCAACACAAAATCAAAGCTAACATCTGTATCACGGCACGATACTAACTTCACGACCAGACTCTTATTTATCCGTGTCACACAGGCTAATTCTAACTGTACACGTGACTCACATTCCTCAAATATTCCCTACCTCCCTTTATTTTCCCTCAACATGCAAAAACTCACTTCATATCGCCTGCATTTAGCACTCTCTGGTTAGAATATGAATAACCACACTTTTTTGTAACAGGGGCAACCATAACTCCGCAGTAAAAATTATATTTTACTAAATATAAATCTATAAAAATATTCATGTTAATAGACGCTTATTTTTTTTAAACTAAAAATAATAAACAAATGGAAATTGTTTATACAATTTCTTTCAAAAAAGTTTATACACTGAAATATGTTAAAATAAAAGTAATAGCAATATAGAAAAAATATTGCAAAATAAAAAAATATTATGATTATGAAAAAGATTATATTTTATTTCTCAATGCTGTAATCTATCTGAGACCCATGAAATCCTGAATGTGTAACAACTGGGAGGATCCATCGAAAAACAACAGTAATTCATGCGTTCACACACGAAATCCCATACAAACTCATATACGCATGCCAACCACACACCCAACGCTCCCATCACGCACTTAAATCATTCACTGATGATGAGATCATAAACCAAAGAAGAGCAAAAACACACGGACTGGGGAGAATATTTAAAGGATGACACAGGGGTGGGGTACAAGAGGTGAAGTTTTCCAAAAGTGATAAAAGGCAGATGTCCAGGGTGATATCCACATATATCCACTCGAGAGTCAGGAACATATAAATCGACACTGACAGTCAGTTTATTTGAGAGATGAGACAATTATCTGCCTTGACTTAAGTCTGCTATCTATTTGTGGGTCCATTCATAAACATTTCATTAAAAATAAAATGAATACAAATCCAAAGAATTATTGCCTCCATATCTGATTAACAAGATCAAGTTTTGTGACTTCAACCCAATTAAAATACAGTGCAACTTTACACTTCAGAGAGAGGAATCCAAACAAACATGTCGCTTTAAAACAGGGTATTGTAAAAAAGAGCTATACAAATGTGAAATTAATAATACTTGACACAACCCTTTCCTATCTGACTTAAACTGTATTAATATAAAGATGAGGTATTTCACCTCACCAGATATTAAAAAACACTGCAGTCAAAATATCCGAGCTGACAGGTCGCTGGCAGACTTTCAGTTCACTTGTCAAAATATCCTTTATGCAGGTGCAAACGATTAATTTACAAAACACTATGTGAGATCTCATCCACGCATGGCGTACCCTTCTGAACCTTCTTGTTAGTGCATGAAACACGCCGGTGGAAGACGGAATGTGGGACATGTGCTTTGATCCGTTTGAACAGGAAAAGGGAAACTCGATCTCTTCCCATTATTGCATTCCATCGACTCGCAAACCGAGAAGAAAAATGGACATAATGCAATGATTTTCTGATGCATTTGAAGATCTTACCTGCTCTGAGCTTCCACAGCACTACGTGAACCGTTCGGACTGGGACTGTCAAAACAAACCCGAGACAAATCAATGAGATTTATGTTGACCCGACAGTAACCTTGGATCAGAATTATAAGCATAACAAGGGTAACATTCCCGGAAGGTGACTTACTTAAGCACAAGGTGCAGGTTAGCAGAAAGACGGGGATCTGTGAACTGAGTGGTCCGGTTGTTGTGGTCTACGAAGTAGACGCGTCCAGTGGCCGTGTTTCTGATCTCCCAGCCCGGAGGCAAAGGACCCAACTCCTCACAGTTCACGTTACTTAGATCCCTAGAAACAAAGAGAAGGAGTGAATGATTCTCTATTCTTGGATTCACTTGAACTGTTATTGTAGTGTGACTCTACTCCAGATCAATACTTATAGTTATAAAGTTTTTTATTCAAAGAGAATAGATTTATCTGAAGCATAGTTTTAAAGATAATTTGATAATTTTAGGCTCCTGCCAAGCAACAGCAAACTATCGATCAAAAGAATGTGCAGAAACACACAAACTGCTTGATGTCAATGATGAAAATAAATGAATAAAATAACTGACAGCCTCCTCTCATTTCAGCAATCATGTTCAGCTCACAGAATAATGACATTGTTCCCTACTTATGTACGAAGCTAAAAACACATCTTTAAACCAGCTGGAAATGTAAACCTTCAATTAAATACATTTTGTTGGTGCTTTGTTCTATTCTGTGAAACTGTAAAATCTCATTTGACTACAAATCCTCTTACAAAGCTTAAGTTTAATATAAAACAAAACGTGTGGTAAATAATATCAAGAGGGGAAATATGCGAACTAAAGAAACACAGCAAACATGTAAGCTTTCATACTTTCAGAGTTCCCATTCATTAGATTCAGCTGAATCTAAAATATCTTGTGAGAGATGCCTTGCCTCCTCTGGAGATATTTGTAATACATAAACCTATATAATTAAAAGATGATACCTGGGAACTCTGGGATCATGCCATGTACTGACACCCGTCTGAGTGTGCAGGAAATACACCTGTCCCTGCTGCGTGGTCCTTTGCTCTGTGGAAAAAACACCAGGGGGCGTCACTGGTCATTAACAAAGAATAAAAAAATAACATTAAGTTAACAAAATGAAATACAATCCTTTATCTTTATTTCTCAAATATTCAAGTATAATGTGAATAGGTTTCAAGCATTAAAAGTTAGTCAAAAACCTGTTATTGAGCAAAATTTATAAAAAAACTGCATTGTTTTGGTAATAATTCAGAAAAAATTCAGTCATTACTTGAAGAGCTCTTTTCAAAAACAAAACAAACCAATTTGAATATTTTTTTACATAGACTCATGTATTTTGTTTATGTTCAATTAATCCTGTTACAGTGGTATGTTGGCTGAGTCTAAACATGTTAAACAATGATTGTTAAATTGACAACAATATTGTAGATTATTAATTCAAAGTTTATTTATTTTTCCAAAATGCTCCAAATTAAACCAATTTGTGTGTTTAAAAAGGTACGACATCAAAATTAATATAACTCCTAATTAATATAAATCTAATAAATGCAAATGTCCAGTCAGTCATTTTTTACCCCAATGTGTTGGTCTCACTGGCTAATCCAGGCCATCAAAAGTGTTAATAGAGCTTAAAGAACTCATTCTGAAAGATTGAATACAAAAAAACTCTTACAATCATTGCCATTGTGTATTGCACTAAACAAATAATGATTGGTCGGGAGGACATATTGAATTCAGGATCAGGATTGATAACGTTTTGGGAAAACAATGCTTCTTGCAGAACATTTTAAACAAAACAATATAGAGTTTTGGCATGTAACATTGATGTAACAGGAAATGGACTCATTACACAACCAAATGGCATGACCGATTCCTTTTTTTAAATTTGGCATTTATCTCGCTTTGGAAAGTGCTCTCCATTTACTCAGTCATTTAGTTTCATTCTTTAAAACACAAAAGAAGATATTTTGAAGAAAGTTGGCACACAGCTCTATAAGAAAACAAAACCAATGCAAGTGAATTGACGCCAGATACCAATATTCTTGAAAATATCTTAGGTGTGTTCTGCAGCAGAAAGAAAGTCAGGTAGGTTAAAAATGATAAAAGGGAGAATTTATTTAAGCAATAATGTACGAAAGGCCGCGCTATTAATTCACGATAGCCAGGACTCAATTACCTTATTTCTTTTATAAAACGGTTACCATACTATAAAAATAAATATATGAATTACAATAGAGATTCATTTATATCCATTAAGTCTTCGTAATTACAGTAATGAACCGCCATTCGCTGTAAAAAGTAGTGCCTAACTGTCACAGTTGTATGTTTACATTACCAAGGGTGGTTGCTAAGTAAGCTCAATGATACACATAACCTTTGAGTGAAGGGGTCATAGCAGTGCCGTATCAAGAACAAACAGCGGCTGACCAATCAGAATTGAGAAAAAGAACAAACCGAAGAAAACTAATTCTATCATTATTATACATCATCACTGAATAAATAAGATGATATTGTGATAAGTCTGATAAAGGAGTTTCATACCAATCCTTTGAAAGCAAAATCATTAGTAAAACCTAAATCTCTTGTCAACATTACAACAGTTATAAGCTGCCTCAACAGCAAAAGCACACATAGCTTTATTTAACCTGTGTCTATAACCTATAACCTCTGAATCTCTCTACAGACTCTCTCTCACACACACAGGTCACCCGTCTGACCCTGCAGCTGGTGCTGACGGCACGTCTGATATATTTCTGGCTTTTCTTCTTTACTACAGAGCTCCAGAGACTTTTTAATTACACCTGTTGCTCACAAACTTCTGTTTTCCAGATCAGCATATGACTTGCAACCTAGGTGATATTTGTGTACGAACCGTATCCCTCAGGGAGGTCAGGCGGCGTGTGCAGGTGAGTTCTGCTCATGTAGTTTCTGTGTCTCTGAGACCGAACCTTCCTCTCCTGTAACCGCGGGTCATCTGCTGGTACACCTGCTGCCCCGTTGGGCGTCATGATGGGCGTGTTCTCATCGACCAGACAGCTGAGTGGCCGGCCAGGACTGGAATACTCTGACGCAGGCCTGCATGTGTGAAACATCTTTTTTAATTTCCTGACAGCAGAAATCAGTAGTTTAGGATTTAATTCCCTCTACTGTGCTTGAGAAAACACTTAACACAGTTGTTCATCCCATGAGAGAACTCATTGTTGTTATTTTGTTATTGTTATAGCATTTCACAATGATGTCACAGTCATGCAATCTCTGCAGACCGATGCCGGTGGCGGAGCTTCCAGTATTACATCTTTACACAATTTAACATCTTAGACAAGACTGTGAAATGTCTGGCCAATTCCAGCTTGCTCTTGCTCAACTTTAAGAGCTGTTATTGTGAAGCGGAAACAGCTGAAATCTCAGGCGTGAAGTGCTTGGCCACACCGCGTTAAATCCCATATGCATCGTTTTAATATTTCTTTGCTTCCACTCAGCTTCCAAAATTGCAAGCAATTTCAGGAGTTTTATAAAGTGCTTTATGAAATGGTCTCATTGGCCATGCTTTGGGCACGCACAATGTGCCCGACGTAGCCATGGAAATATGCTTCATTGAGTGTGGAATCACGCCCACCATATGACACAGATAAAACATGAGACACAATATGTAACACACAGACGTTTTAGTCAGACAAGATGACAAAAGAAACTTGAACCCACCTGGTTGGCCTCTCCCATTGGGTGCTGCGTGTGATATGATTCAGATATTGGATCCGGCCAGATGCAGTTCTCCGCTCCTCCCAGCTGCGGACGAAACACAAAGAGACATTCATACAGATGGACAAACACAAGGGTCCTAAACTGTGGTTGCCAGTACATGCTGAAATAGTGCTTTATATTTGAGCATGGCACTGTAAAATGTTTTTTATTTTGTATCCTTTTATTCTGTAATCTGTAGATGATATTTTATAATAAAATAAGACGTTTTAAGACAACTTATATAATAAGTTTGTGTGTGTCAGGGAACAACATTGACCACTTAGCAAGAAGTAAACACTGTTTTTCAAATTTCAAATTTATATTTAATCTAAAATTTGTATTTAATGATAAATATTCTGATTGACTGTGATACGCTGTGAACTGGATTTGAATTACTATTGTGGTCTTAAAGACATTACAATATAAAAAAATATCTTATTTCTATTAAGAATATTAAGACACCCACCCATCCGGGAGATCATTGTCGAAAAGACGACTGCAGTCTACAACTGGCCCTCCGCTCCCTATCCTATCTCTGGACTGAAGACTCACTGTGGATAAAAACACACAAAACAAAGAAACAAATAAAATAAAAAAAATCTTGATATTATATGAACCCAAAAAGTATAGCAAGCTGCTTTGTTATAATTAAATATTATCAAGTAAACCAGTTTGTTTCCACATGGTGTAAATAGTGCTTGTGTGCATTTGTGGGTAAGTGCCGTTGTGACACTATATAGAATAAATTTGTAGCATATTTAAAACAAGCTTCGATATGTGATTTTATACTTGGTAGTCTATAATAATGTCATTAGAAACATAATAGCATGGGTTGTGTGGAACACACAATAGGACCAAGGGTCATTTAGGCTGGGTCTTTAAACACAAATCACATGACATGGCATGGAATTACATTTTAAAGAAGAGTCTGTAGTATGGCCTTAGAATGTGAGATCCAGGTTGTGAAGACACCGTCAAACATCCCTTGTGACTCTCAAATCTTCCTTGTGATGCAAGTCTTTAAAGTCAAAGAGGAACATCACTTTGAACTAAGAAGTTTTTTTTTTACTATGACTCCTACATTACATTTTCAGGACATTTAAGGTAAATGTGTGGGTTTAACAATCATTAAAAAAAGCTTGGATGCCCCATTTATGACGTGACTCACAGCACAGGGGAGTGAAGAGAACTGAACGTGATAATTCACATGCGTTCATAATGCTCACATGAGATGCCCGAAATTTATGCAGCACCTGTAAATGATTGGTGATGTGGGAAAAAAATATTTGTGCTTGTATTTTGCATTTCTTCACTGTATTATAGGTATAGTCTTAATATTGTGGTAAAGCCCGATTTCATATATCCTGCATTACATATGGGACCAAATGTTAAGGTAATTGTCTAAAAAATTATTTTCATGGAAACTTCCACATAGGTAACATTTCCTAGAAAACATGCAATATCAGATTTTTTTTGGCAAACCGTTTGCATTACTATGATTTCTATCTAAATTCAAACATCATGAACTGGTTTGCTGGTCATATCTGTTTCTCCCTCATTTTCTCCCATGTTATGGTTTCTCTGAACCCAAAACTTGAAACTCACCAACTATCTGACCCCGCACAGTGTCGCTGTCATTTGGCCCCAGTTTGTTCAGATCCAAACGCTGATCTGTGAATGAACAACAAAGGAGAATAAAGAAAGGAAATTTGTCATTTTTTAATTTGAGAATGCACTGAACCTAGATAAAATTTGCTTCATAAATTCTGGCTTTCTCAGTCTATGAGCCATCTGAGATTTAAATGGCCTGCATCAAATCACAATTATGTCTGAGGTCACATACACTGCACTCTTGTATCTATGTGTGTGTGCGTGTGTGCTAGCACAGAGGCAGCTTTATTCCTCTCAGACTGTAGATGTGCCGATAGGACTGAGACTCTTCCAGAAACACGCTGAGGCTCTCTGTCATTGCCGGAAAGAGAGAGAGACAGGAATAACAAGTTCCCTGCAGACATTAGAGGCCACTATCTGTTCTCTCTCTCTCTTTCACTCTCTCTCTTTCTCTCTCTCACCAGGATGCACAGCTAGACAAAACAGAAGTGAGGGAGCGTTCAAACACCCAAACATACTCTACTTAAATTTGGCCAAACCCATAATGATGATGTAACATATGCATAAATGTAAAGATTTTTTCTTAATTAATTACCAAATGAAAAATGGCAAAGCAGTCCCTAATATATCATGCATCTCTACTTAAGACAGTATAATTGGTAGTGTCAAAATAAAAGCGAGCAAGAGAGAGACATAGAGAAGGATGGCAGAGAGACAGGAGGGGTGCAACAGGAAATGGTGAACTGAATCACTTCCAGCTGTGGGAGCGACTGCTGGTTTCCTGTGCTGATCCAGGACAGTGGTCAGGCTGCAGGCTTTCTAGGGGAAACCTTCATTTAAAATCATCTTAAAGACAAGCTTTGGGCTGAAATGCAGCCACCAAGAGTGTGACGGGGCCCTGGCACCCTAAACACACTCACCAGAAAAAACCAACGACTCGCAGACTGCTATTGCTATAAAGGAAGTTTAAATACTCTAGGTTTTTGTTTGTGAGGTATTTTAGAAATGGACAATGATCTCCAGCCACACCTTGCAGTCAGATATTTTTTGATTTTAAACATTGTGTGTTTTAAATAAATGTCGCCCACTCAATAAACAAAGCTGTTCGAGCATACAGAAAACCTTTCAATGATAAGTATACATCAATGGACGGGGCTCTGTATGTTCTAAGCTCATCAAGAAACCCTCATAGAGGGAGTCTGAAAGCTACACAAACACACTTACAGCCTGTGTCTTTCAGTCTGTTAATGGAGTTGGAGAGGAGTCGCACGCAGCCGAGGAATCCCGCCCCCTGCTTCTTATGGATCTTCTTATGATTCCACACGCTGATGGTGATGGAGTCTGACTTTCCAATATACCTGCAAAAGGAAATAAGAGGCTTATTTAATATAAATATGACTGGTCAATTAGTAATATGTAAACAGGCAACAGGTAATCAAACAGGTCACAATAAACAAATTCAATTTAAAACTTCAAAAATATGATTGAAAAGGATCGTTCACATTAAAATGAAAATGCTGTCATCATTTATTCACTGTCCTGACGTTTCAACCTGTATGACTGTTTCTTTGGAAGAACACTAAATAAATTTAGAAAAATATACTTGGATTGCTTTTGTGGTTTTACAATAGAAAAATATTTTTGTTTACAAGCATTTCTTACAAGTCACACAGGTTTTAAATATGTACATGACGAGATAAATTTCCTTTGGAGTGAGCTATCCATTTAAGAGAGAACAAGTTACAGTATATAAGCACAAAAAATGCAAAATTATTTAAAAAACTAAACATTTCTTATTAATATTTAAAAATATTTGATAAAAATCTAAACATCATTGCTACTTGATGAAAACAACGAAACTGTGTAGCTTAAACATAATAATAATAAATAAAAAAAAATCACTGGGAGCACTATATGCAATTATTTAATTATAAATTAAAAATTGCTTACGGGATAACCAATAATATTGTTTATACATTTTCGTATACAAAGATATATAGTATTTGTAGATATATCTTCTAGATTCAAGCATCAATCACCTAATTAAAAAAATCATATTTTCTAAATTGTTTGAATGCCCTTCAAAAACAAGATAAAGTTTAAAGAAATCTAGAAACAAAATATTTTTGATGTAAGAATGTTTAGACATTTGCACTTAATCACAAGAATACATCATTTTTTTCATGTCATGGCCTAGTGGTTAGAGAGTTTGAGTCCTAACCCGAGGGTTGTGGGTTGATGTCTCGGGCCGTGAGGTCACCCTGTTTTTTGCAAGTTCTCCTACTTAGAAATAATGGTTTCTTAGAATTTTCAGCATAGGTGCATTTCCAATGTGAGGGACAGAATCTTAAAGGAAAAATCTGTACATCACAATGTAGGATTTTTTATCAATTTATTTGTAAATTACTGTGTCAAACAAGTATTTGATCACTTGAGTAAAAAAATTATAATTTGATGAAGAATCTTTTGTTAACAATTGCAGAGGTCAAACGGTTCCTGTAGTTCTTCACCAGGTTTGCACACACTGATGCATGGATTTTGGCCCACTCCTCCATATAGATCTTCTTTAGATGCGGGCTGTCGCTGAGCAACATGAAGTTTCAGCTTGCTTACAAAAATTTTCAAATGGATTTAGGTCTGGACAATGGCTAGACCACTGCAGGACCCTGATATGCTTCTTATAGAGCACCTTTTGGGTTATCTTGGCATTGTGCTTTGGGTCATTGTCATGTTGGAAGACCCAGCCACGACCCAGCTTTAATATTCTGAACGAGGGAAGGAGGTTTTGCAAAATTTCTCACAATACATTGCCCTGTTTATCCTCTCTTTAATACAGTGTAGTTGTCCTGTCCCCTGTGCTGAAAAACACTCCCAATGTATGATGCTTCCAACCACATGCTTCACTGTATGTATGGTATTATTGGGATGATACTCACCATTCTTCTTCCCCCAAAACACGACTAGTAGAGTTAAAACTGAGCACAGGACTTTCTCCCGTGACACCTCCAAATTAACCCTGGCATACTTCAGATGGGCCTTATCATGTGCTGACTTAAGCAGGGGAACCTTTTGTGCGATTCATGATTTTTAACCATGACGTTTAATGTATTACTGAAAGAAGCCTTGGAAATGGTGGTTCCATCCCTCTTCACGGCATTGACCAGCTACCCATGTTCAGTTCTGGGCTGATTCTTCACCGTTCTTTTTTGATTATTGATACCCCATAATGATCTTCTATGGGGCTTCAGTCCGAGGGATATTGACAGTCATCATTAGCCTCTTCCATTTTCCAACAATTGTTCTTTTTTCACAAAGCTGCTTGGCAATTGCACTGTAGCCCTTTCCAGATTTGTGAAGGTCTAAAATTTTGTCTTTTGACAGCTCTTTGGTTTTGCCCATGTTGCTACTTAGACTTTTGACCGATTGTGTGGTTCAGAGGTGCTACTAATTTAGAAACATGAGCAGAGTGTAGCTGGACTATTTAAAAGCAAAATAATATATCTTTGAGGGACAGAAATCTGGCTGATGAGCAAGTGATCAAATACTTTTTTGAAAAATGAATTTACAAATACCTTGTTAAAAAATGTGATTTCCAGATTTTTCTTTTTAGATTCTGTCTCTCACAGTGGAAACAATTTTAGACCCCTCCTTGATTTCTAGGTAGGAGAACTTGCAGAATCACAGCGTGATCTAATATGAATTAACCTTACTGTATGATTGCCCGCTACTCCATGTATATGTGTTCACTGATGTGTGTGTTCACTCTGGATGAGTTAAAGAGCATGAATTCTCAGTATAGGTAACCATTCTTGGCTGTATGTCACTTTTTTTGCAGAAGAAATGAAATCTGGATCACCTTTATTAATAAAATAAAGCTGAATACAAAGACAACCAAAACCGACACATGTTACAAAAGTGAACAAAAATTTGTTCAAAATGAGCCCCATTACACCTAGCTATTGATAGAAAGTAAATGCTTTCTTAATTAATGGATCACATAAGTTTTACAGTTCATGTATTGAACCAAGAAGCAGAAAGCTTTAAACCCTTTCACCTTTTTTCGTCCTATCCTCATCATATGTATTTCATCATGTTCTACCCAAAACTCTCAGCTGGTTTGACTAAATATTTTGGCATGATGTTAGACAAAACAAATGATTCCCTTCAATACGAGAAACAGAACTGCTTTTAAAAGTGGACTCGAAAAAGCACATGCTGACCAAAAACGTGCAACCTAAAGTATGAGAAGCCTCTGAGCTTGCCAATGGGAAAGAATTCCTGGGCAAAGTATCTTGTTTGGACTAAAAATAAAAAAAAGAGTTAGAGGAGAATGAGAAGGGAACAATGAAAGGAACAACTTCAATAAATCACCACTAGATGTCCTGACCAGAGGAGGTCCAACCAAATCCATACAATCTAAAGCTCTCCTCTTGGATATGGAGAGCGTTTACCTCTTCGTTGCTTCTTTTTGTAAGACCAGAAAGCAACACTGAGCTCTTCATGGCCTTTCTACAATTCATGACAGAATCTTTACACCACGCGATTTATTAACAGGACCAGACACGATCTTGCAGGAAAACAGTAACAAGAAGTAACCCAACCTGACCAAAGAGAGAAAGAGAACAAGAGCCACCACAATGAACCCGAAATCCCGTACTGTCACCAGTTCACAATAGATAATGATAGTGTAGTTCATTTTAAGCTTCTACTAGCATATATAATGACACATCCAGGATTAAAGAGATAACAAACAGATCACAATGTTCAATGCCGTCTCCCAGAAGTCAGTTTTCATTGAATTCAATTTTTAACGACACCTTTAACAACAAATAGAAATTTTAGAAAATATAAAGAAATGTTTTTCAATACAAATCTAGACATTTATAAATTAATATATATTTCATTTGAGAATCATTATCTAAATGACATATAATGTAATACTATTAAAATGTGTAGAGATACATCTTATTTTGATTTATTGAAGTGATGTGACATAACGTGTCCTGTGGCCAAGTATGGTGTCCCAGAATTTGTGCTTTACATTTAACTCATCCCAGTGTAACGTGCACCAGATCAGTGGGCAGCCATGCTGCGGGCCCGGGGAGCGGTGCCTTACTTTAGTGACTCATTGGAGTCGCGGTCTCCCCGCTGTTACCAAGTATCGAACCAGCGACCTTGGGATCACCAATCCAAAACTCAAAATACCAGGCCACCACTGCTCCCATAAAGTGGTAGTTTACACCAAAATGAAAATTCTGTCATCCTTTACTCAACCTCTATATATTTTAAACCTGTATGACTTTGGTTTCTTTAGAAGAACTAATTATATTTTAAAAAATTTACACGGGATTGCCAATGTGTTCCTACAATAGAAAAATGTTTTTGGTTACAAGCATTCCTTAGAATATCTTTCTTTGTTTTGGAAAGAGGAAGTAAGTCAAACATATTTTAAAAGGTTAAAAATGTGTAAATGTCAATAGAATTTAAAATGGTGGTGAACTATCCATATCAAAGAGGACACATAAACACTAAAAACATTTGATTTAACTTTGTATTTGAAAGGAGAATCTGTCAAATCTGTGTTGGTCACGTTTCTCAATATCACTAAGTTGTTACCAAACCTGACAAGCAGGTTTGAGTTTCAGTAGTTCTGTTTATTTTGTGTTATAACTATAGGTTTGCTTTGCAGCGTGCAGATCCTTAAGGGCTTCTTTTTTGTGTTGTCATTATCACATGAGTCAGTCTGTTTGTCCTCATGTTTTGAATACAGTATGTCAAGCACAGACTATAGATACGTGTCAGTCTCGTTTGACTAAAATAATTGCAAATATGACCTGGAAGTTCCAAAAACTTTCAAAGACTTTAATTCTTCATCATTAATCCTTATTTACAGGAATATTATATTGAATTATGGGGAGCGATTCTATTCTAAGGTCTTTTTTCTGGACAGACGTGACACGTTCGGCTAACTCGACAGTCGTCCCGGGGGGGAGTGTTATGTTTGCCATGACAACTAAACAAACCGAGACGTGTGCTTCCTCCCGTTGCAGACTGGCTGCTCCTATATGAGACAGGATAAGCATTAAAATATGTCGTTTTTTGTTTGTGGACCCTCCTAACATCTTGCTCTTGCTTTCCTTCTCCGTGATTTTTTTACGGACTGTGGGAAAAGTGACAGTCCTGCTTGAAAGGAAAGTTTCTATTTTTACTCTGCGCTGTGAAACGGCTGATAATCACAACTGCAGACAGAATCTCTTAAAAACATGTAAACAGATCCGGGAGCAGCGACTGGATGTCGGATGAAAATCCTTTCTGTGATCTTTACTGATAGAGTAGGCGACTTCAGTGGTGGTGACCTAAATCCTCAAAGCCTAGAGGACGCTGGGAGATTTCTTGATGTGCTGCACCGGACAGGAAATCTTACACCCCTACTTGGAGAAAATCCCCTGCTGTTTCTCAAATGTGCTTGAAATCATATTATATAAGTTTCCACACATTCCAAATAAGCAATTTCACCTTGAAGTTTGTGTAAAATACTTCCATTTTTGGTTGAAGTTTTTTTTTAAGAGAACAGCATAAGAAAGAGCTACAACCATGTAGAGAAATCTTCTCCTGGTTTTCTAAACAAAATCTCATTGATTCTATCAGATTCTACCAGATTTCTACACTTTCAAGTTTTATGATCTGGGATCAAGTGCAAACTTGAAGTCTAAGAATGAGAAAAATAGACATTCAACACAATCAGTAGGGAATGAACACTTACAGGTCATAGTGTTGGTTCCATTTGGGGTCCAATGTATTTCTCACTGTGTCTGTGGAGTGACACTGACCCGAACCGTCCACCACCACCTTAGCAAAGGGGTCTGGCAGCCCTGTTGTGAAACAAAAAAAGAGTACATATATAATAAGCAAAAAAGTACATATTCCATTATTTAAAGACATTTACATTCAAGGGATCAAATCCTGTAAATTATGACATCCTGTAAGATATCAATATCAGTTTAAAAGTAATAGTTCACCCAAAAATGAAATGGTGTCATAATTTACTTATTATTTCGAACATATATGGCATTTTTCTTTTTAAGAACATAAAAGATATTCTGAAGGATGATGGTAATAGAAAACATTTGGTTTCATACAATATAAATGAATGAGAACATTCTTCCAAATATCCTATTTTGGGTTTAAATGAAAAGAGGCTACATGTCCAAATGTCATATTTTGAGACGATTTACACTTTTAACTTATAAAGTTATGTTTAGCATCTTTTCAATGCACTGCATTTATCCAAAATTTATTGCAGACGATATTAATTTTGATTCCATGGCAAAATATATTTTACTATTGCTGTTTGCAATCCTGCAATGATGCGGTTTTCCCTTATATACACACACAAGTGTACAGAAGCTCAAAACAGAATTGCCTTCAAATTGCATCATGTAACTCTTTAAATATTCTCCTTCTTTAACAAGAGAATATCTCTTTTCTAGCCCTTAGACCCACTGACCATCACTATCTTTAGGCTGATATCTGATCAGCCTTACAGATGTGCAGATGTGATTGTAGATGTTTATATTTACAGACTAAAGACAGTTGAGGTAGAGAAAACCATGCAGCGTAAACCCGCAGCTGGTTTGTCTGCTCGAGCTGACCCACATTTCTGTCGTCTCCTGAGGGAAGAGCACTTATCTCTCACTGCACACTTTTAACAGATGAGACTAAAACACGCTATAGAAATAGAGCACGCTTGCTGATTACTTGTTCTCAGATGCACATTCTCTTACAGCTTGTGAAAATAAGATACTTACGAAAGAAGTCCTTCTTCACCAGGTTTTTCGCACACAACACTGCGGAAAGACAAAAAAAACATGGATTTAGAATTGTTTGTGATGTTGGTCTTAACACAGAATGACATTTAGCGTTGTGAAATTTAGTACAGGAAGGGTTTTAGTCTCTGTATTTTTAGGGTTAAACGCCAGGAATCTTTAAATCTTTTATAGAGCTCACTGCTTCCAGATAAAGCTCACAATGTATTAAAGATGCAAAAGAAAAGAACATCACGCTGCTGGACTACATTCAACTTAATAACTCAAAAAGCAACCAAAGTTCTTTCAACATCAAACTGACCTGAGCTTTCAGCTTAACCCAAGCAGATACTCTTTAAGTTTCCACGTGATATTATTTATTCTAAATTCTTAGTCTTTAAAATATCAGAATGGTCCAAAACCAAATTCCCCCATGCTACTTTTAACCTGTATGACACAGAAAATACATACAAAAGAGGATTATTTGAAAAATATTGGTCACCATAACCTGTTCACATTGAGTATTTTAGGGACACAACATTTTCTGTTATCATCATTCTTTAAACTATCTTCTGCAATCAAAAGAAAGCACAGCTTTGAATTGTCAAGAGGGTGAGCTAATGATAACAGAATTTTATTTTCTGGGTATACAATAAAACAATAATAATAATTACTAAATAAATAAACAATTAAACAAGCTAGCAAAGAAATCTTAAAGAAAATCTTCAAAAAAGGGAAGACAGTCTGAGGGGACTAAAGTAAAGTCGGGAACGAAGGACGAGCCGAGATCCAACAGAGAACACTGGAGGTATTCAAACTAAACCAAAACAGTTCACGCCAGCAGATGGAAGAAAGCCGAGACTATAAAGAATAACTGGAATGTGAGGAGGAGGTTAAAAGGCTGAGAAACCTTCACGTGCAGGTGAGTCTCAGACTTTACTTGGCAAATCCCAACACCTGTAGAGAGACTATTGATTCTGTCTGCGGCTTGTATGCATCTCACACCACTTTCTATTATAATAAACTGAATAATTTTGTTCTTAAAACATTTTACAGTTTTATATTTTCAAGACAGGAAAAATGTTACCATTTTTATTAATCAATTTCATTCATATATGTGGATGTAGGTGGATGAGACATGCATTGTTGTGTTGATATTGAGTCAAACAAGCCAACATCACACACACACACACACACACACACACACACACACACACACACACACACACACACACACACACACACACACACACACACACACACACACACACACACACACACACACACACACACACACACACACACACACACACACACACACACACACACGCCTACCTTAAACTCTAGCACGAACGCACAAGCACGCACGCACACGCGCACACACGCACCTTATACACACAAACATGCATACATACAACACATTCAAAGGACTACCTTGAACTCAAGCACGAATCTTTTTTACATTTTTATTTAAAAAAATGTATACCTTATTTAAGATATTGTGGACGTTTAAAAGACCTGAAACATACAGTGCATGAGCTTGTATTTAACTTTCATGATGCTAATTAGCCATGTTTCCCACCAAAGATGTGAATTAAATATGCATAAAACTGGAATATCGCATAAAAATATTTGCAAATAAAGCACAGTTTCCATCCAACAAGTCCAAGAGAACTGAATCGTAATTTACTGATAAACTGGAGCCAAATATAAAAAAAAATGGAAGTTGATGCGTTAGGATAAGACCTTTTTGTGTATAATAACTTACTTGCGTCTAAGAAATAGTAGACGAAATACAATATGCAAGGTTGTGTCAACTTGCTTTTGGAGGGGGGAGACTGCTCTTTGAGAACGCAGCTGGTTAAGACAGTTCTGGCAGGTGATAATCCCGAACCACTTTCATGACAGACTTTGGCTAAGGAATTTTAGAATGACCTAAACAACATGTCAGATGTTGTGATATGAAATCTGTCCGTTGGTTAGTCCATTAATTCTGCCCAATTGTGCACCAGTACAGACAGAAATACGCATTGCCTTTGCAATTTATATGGTAAATACAATTTCATCGTATCTTATGCAAATTTTTCTTTACTTTTATTTTATTTTATCCAAGTACTCAGTTGAGGGTATAATTTTTTATGCGCGTTTTCAAAATGTATGCGCATTTTGGTGATTCCATCCAGGGTTTTTCTATGCAATAATCTAAAATGTGCAAGAAAACTAGCCAGAAAAAATTACAGTCTGTCAATTCTCTTTGAAGGAACTATTTAGGCCGACAAGCTTGACCGTCATTTGTTAAATACACTGAAGTAACATGAGTCTGATCATCCAGACAGGAACAAGTGTCTAAAAACTGTGGAGATGATGATAAAGATGAGAAATCTCAGACAAGACTGACTCCCATTCCTCTGGAGACAAGAGGGAGGGTTGAGATAAAAAGGAAACATGCTCACTTCGCAGTCGAGGAAAAATTTCTCGTTGCAAACATTCCTAGGAATGTTTAACATTTCAGCGAAACCCACCTCATCATTCCACCATCTGAAATATATCTCTCTCAGACGTCTCTCTCTCACAAATAACTCCCTTCAATAACTCATCTGTGCTCGATTTCTGCTATCAATTATTGACAGATGATAGTGTTGGCATGTTTGAATGATACCAAAAACTGCAGAAGAAAATATCAGCTTCACATAAAGAACGCAACAATGTACGTTTGCTTTTCAATGTATTGATCATGTTTTCCGAAAAGTGCCAGACTGACAGACCAACTGATCCAGAATTAAACAAAATGACCAATCCTGCACATGCATTCAAGTTAACAAAACATTTTAAATCTCCAAACTGACAATTTCACAATACTGCTGAACATCATCGTAAAAAAACAACACTCCGCACGGCCCACAGGGAATCTATCTAAAAATCTATGTCTGCGAGACGTACGGCAACCTGCCAGAACGCAATGCAACCTGTCTTCATTCCGATGTATGCCTTTCAGCTGACGGTAAGAAAGAGTGGTTGTGAATCACTTGCAAAATACAATTCCGATACATCTACAGCATGTGCCTTTCCACAGATGTGAACTCATGAATGAAGTGATTCACGGTCACAGACACCCACAAGAACATCAATGTGTGAGCTCATATAAATAAACTCCACAATGTCAAACATCGGACTGGCAAAAAACCTTGAATGCAGATGAAACCTGGTTTACATTCTGCCAGTGGTTATTTCCCTTGCCGTCACTGAGATTAAAGCAAGGCTGGAATATATTCTGTGACACTGGTTCGCTACATCAGATAACATAAGCAATGCTTAACACATGACAGCAATGATGGAAATTTCTCAACTGGGAGTGTTAAAAAAAAGTGGTTAACAATATAACATTGGTGTAGAAAAAAGCAAATAAATTAGAAAGGTAATCCAAAGAAATCTTTACAGACAAAAATCTAAAAATGTAAACTGCAATGAAGAAATGATACTACACTGCAGACCTCTTCACAAGATTTAAGATTAATATAAAGAAAAATGAATGATCTGAAAATTATTTATTCAGTACTAGAATGTTAATAGTCTATTAATACTACAGCAATAATATAAAAATATAAATCTTAAATACATTTGTCTAACATTTTGATTCAGTTATATGTGGTCTGTTTGTTATATTATGTTAAAAAAATCCAAAATGGTATATATTATCATCATTCCTATCTGTAAGATTAAATTAATTTGTGTACCTTTTTCACAGAAGTCTATATTTAGCTATCAGTGCATAACTTAGATGCGTGAATTCCTTGTTAAAAGCGATAGCAATAGCAATGTGATATATTTAAAACAATAAATATATACATAAAGACTCCCACACAGCTTTATTACAGTATCACATTGCATTCACTTTTTTCCCACACTTCTTACAGCGATGATTCTGTCACTTGTATTTGCTTCACTGACTAAAACAAAAAGCCATTTTAGATGAATTTTGAACTTGGCAGGAGTCAGACTGCTCGGTTTGCTCTCGTCTGTCCAACTGTGTGTGCAGTTTGTCCTTTTATAGAGGGAGAACCAGTAGCTAATTTAGTCTGTCAAGGCAAAGGGGTCTGCGATGCCAAGAAAGGAAGTGACACGATCAGGACAAGCATCCGTTGCTCTGCACCCTTTGAGCATCTTATCAGGGCCGGCGGAAGAGTCGGAGAGCTTGAAGAGCATGTCTGTCGCCAAACACCTCGTGTAGGAACGGAACAGGATGACAAAGAAATGGAGGCGATGTTTAGAGTTTGAGAGAGTGAGAAAATTTAGTGACCGTGCAAAAATAAAGAAAAAGAAAGAAAACAAACGTACAGAATACTCAACACTGAGAAACAATGCTGAAAACTATTAGGAACTGCCACTCAATATCTAAGGACTTTTGGGAAAAGTAAAAGCTTTTAAAAGGATTCGTTCCCACAGAAGACGAGCTCACAGCTCCACAGGATGCATGCATTATTATTTCCAACTTTCCCATGACACGCAGTCTCTCTTTCAGTCTTTCTGTGCCACATTCCTGCATCTATTAACTGTGAAACACATGGACTCAAGTCGTTTGATGTTTATAACTTGTGTTAGGGAAACAGTTCAAACACACAAAAAAAGGAAGAAAACATGTCTGCTGGCACCTGCAGGGACACAAATGTTTTGGTGATGTTGGGACTGCATTGACAGAGCTTTTGTAAACTGAAAAAGGACAGAAAAAAGGGTGATTTGAGGTTTAAGAGGACACGGCAGGTTTATCAAATACAAAAAGACAAACACTAACTACATTGGGTTAGATCTTCAACCATTACAAACTGTGACATAATTGTCATTTCCCTCTGTGAAATGAACTTAAAATAAGAGAATGAAACCTATTTCTCCTGGACATCACTGAGATGACATTGAGAACAAATGTTAATATTGCTTACATGTGTCTGAAACATTTCTCCTGAGATTCTCACAAATGTCTACATTGAATTTTCATAAATAACCTCAACAATGTCACAAACTGACCTCAGATTTGTCAATCCAGATTATTTAACCTCTAAAATCATCTCCATACTTTTCGTGTTTTAAGACACTTTCCCATTTGTTTCTGTTTCTATCTTTTCTAAGTAATTTAAGACCAAGTTGATAAACAACTCAGGAGTGGCTGAGCAATAAATTTTTTTATCTCTAGATGCACGATACCACATTTGCTATTTAGAATGTCATTGTATTTAGAACCTTTAAGGACCGTCAACACTGTTCTAGTAAAATTGACCTTAATGAGAAACAGCAAGAACAATGATGTCATGAGTAGCATACTGAAGTTCACGTGGGAAGCCAAGGACCGCCAGACATTTAAACAAAGAGGAACCGAATCTGTGGTGTAGTCATAAATCTATTGTTTGTAAACTTTGTGCATGCTCTTTCTTTGTTCTTCCTCTAAGGTTTACTTTAGAGTTTTGACTACGGTCGGGACTGGCTCCTTCAAATGGTTTACTTAGTAATGTAAACCTCACGGGTCAGATATCTTAGGGGTAGACCAGTTAAAACCAGCTAGACCAGAAAAAGGAGACATTGTCAGCAGGTATTAATAAGAGCCTGTCTCCAACCAGTTTTAAAATGACCAGGCTCTGGGTATGGCTAAAATCACTTATTATAATAAGCCAAGATATCAGATGCATGGGGTTTACATTGTGGAGTAATTAATTTGAAGAAGCCTGTCCAAGCCGTAGTCAAAACTAAAGTAAGTTAAGTAAAGCTAAAAAGAGAGAAGAACTATTAAGATGCTTACAAAAAATAATAATATAAATTGATGGTGACCATGACAAAGGCATTCACCTACCTAGAGCTGCCTTATTTCAATGGTCTGATAAATGAAAAAGAACCGGAGTTCTGAATTCTGGGAGTATTTTAAAATAATGTTGTAAGAAATGGAGTAGTGGTGAAATACCGTTAAATGTGTTCCACACTACTGAGGATATGGGGGTGTGGGAGAAAAGCACTGTGAAAGCAAAGGTTTCTCAGATAATTAATACTCAGGAACATGACGGCATACTTACATCTCCCCAAACTGCACAGGCCTTCGCTAACAATTTAATACTAAAACAAGCTTATCCAGGTAATTGCCTGCTAATGACAAAATTTCAGTCATTACAACCGGGTGGTGTAGGTCTGTGATTAAATACCTTGGCTGAAAACCACAAGGTTGCAGGTCTAATCCCCATAAGAAACCCTTCCCCAACCATTACCACCGTACCCTTGAGCAAGGCACTTAACCTCAGGTTACTCCAAAGGGATTGTCTGAATAAGTCTTGTAAGTCGGTCTTGATAAAAGCCTGATGCTAAGTAGCTAAATAGTAGCTGAAAAACTACAATATCGTTTAAGCTGTAAAAACTAGAAACAGATTTTTAAAGGCTAAGGGAAATGAGAATAAAGACTAAAATCATTTAAAGGCCCCATGACATCGATTGATGTGTCTGCTGTTCTGCGTTGGTGTATTTGGCTAGTTGACAAAGATACCATACATGTTAAGTGTAACATGTTCCTATCATTTTATTATTAGGTATATTTAAAATAAAATACCATAAAATACTTTTCTTGCCACAATTTGGCTGTCACACCACATGACACATTAAGTGTTTAATATATCTATTTTTTAAAAACAATATCATGCTTGGACATGAAAAGTGCATATGTATAACCATATTATGGAATTTAAATTGCAAAAAACTTACAATTTGGAAAAAGATCAAATGTAAATATACTGAAGACTATACTAAAATGTACGAGTTATATGATATAACTTTATAAGAACAAGATTGCAAATTCTACACATTAAAGCAAACATTGCTCCTTGCTGTAAGGTCCTTTGTTAAAACAAATTCTATAAACTCCTATAAATTTCTATAAATGTGGTGCAAGATGCGTCATCAACCACTGTGTCTTTTTTAATAAGACAAAGAATAGATGGAATAAAAAATGCAAATATTAAAATGCATATCTGCTTAAAATTTTCGGTAGCAGGCTAGCATATAGATAGCTGTAAACCTAATAGACTTAATACATAAAAACAAATTTTGTTTCTGATATTACAAATAATTTGTGATAATGAATAAAATAGGGAAGAATATCACTTTTGCCAAAGGTATGCGTTGCTTAAAGTTAGCGCTTCTCTGTCTGCGAGTTCATCCATGACTTTCTGAATTTATAATCCAGTCACTTAAAACAGGCTGAGGCATCTCGCTGGAATGCAGGCCTCTTTCCTCCCTGTCTCTTTCTCCTGTCCTTCTGGCTGACCGGCCCAGCCTTGCCTGTCTAGATCCAAGTTTTGACTCCAGCTAAAGGGCTGCACGCTCACGTTGGTAGCATTGTTCGTCCATAAACAAAAGGCTTCCTTTCTCTCCGCCACTCCTTCCTTCTTCACTTAACAGCGAGAGAAAGATGACTGTGTAATGAGAGTAGGGCGGAGAGGTTGACTCTGTGTTAGCCGAGAGCTAGGTGTAATCTCCATTCGCTTCCTGTCACCGCACTCTCCGGTTTCCCCTCTTTCGTTATTTCTTGCGAATAAGGAAAAGGTTTCGAACGTTCTCACTCACTTTTCTTAGTATCTTATTCATTAGGCCTGTTCTTGGCATCCTGTTTGGCCGAGATCACGTCTGAGTCAAGACTCAAGCTTATCTGCAACGAGAAGTGGCGCGCCAACCAAACCAAAGGAGATTCTTTTACATTCTAGTGAGATGAAGTGTTACAGGAGGCGCAAAGACATTATCAGCTTAAATTGCTTGCTCCGGAAGGTCAAAGGTCAGCGTCTCAGTGTCTTTGGGATACATTTGGCCTGAGAGATGAATGAGTCACGAACTCTATAAATGCTTTATAAATTTTTGTAATGGCCATCGGCGGCTATACTAGAAATTCTTAGCGGTTGCCATCGCAGACAGTGAATCATACCTTTTTTTGGCTGCAAATCACAGGGATGTGACTAGACGAATTCTGCAAGCTTCTTTAAGTTTGCACAAAGAGGAAAAATCTAACATGATTCACAAAACCCGTTCAAATTCAGGGCAAATATATAGTTTAAGTTCCCCTAGAAAAAAAAACAAGCATGCAAATATTAAGGTTTACGTGGGAGCGAATTTGTTAGAATGAAGACTTTAAAAAGGCAAAAAAATCAAATGTGATGATGATGACAACATTGACAAATCACATTGGATAACAGGTAAAAATCTATTTTCCTCTTGAATCAAAAGTTTGATAGAACCAAAGACACTAGCGAAGCATTAGCAGATCATCAGTTGTCTGCAAAAACGAAATTTTTTCTTGCTCTTTTATTCTAGTTGTCGCCAACAACAAACAGCTGATTTCACCGAGTTTTTACGTTAAAGGTGAAGGGAAAACCCCAGGAACATGTCTTTACCAAAACACTCTGGGAGGAGTTCACAAATCTCCATGATTGCCTACTTTCTGGTTGGCTTCAAGCTTAAATATAATGAAGATTTGAATAGGTTAAATGAATGTGGGTATAATTCACATCATCAGAGATATGTCATATGATGAAACCAGAAAACAGAACACAATTTCTTACTGCTGTCCTATACAGAAACCTAAAAATGCTTGGTCACATGATTAAATTACATAGAAATTTCATGGTTACTTTAATTATAGCTGACGATGACATAAAAAACTAAGATGAATATAAAAAATTACCCTAATGTAATATGTCAACAAACAAAACAAAAAAATTCTTACCCCATGCCATACTCAGGACTCTTTTAAAGTCAAAAGAAACTTGATAATATAGATTTTCCCGTGAACTATCCATTTAAGCAATTAGGCACTAAACAATGTGATTATTTTATGATAGTCAAATGTACTACAAAAAATAACCAATGTTTATCTCTGTTATTTTATAGATTCATTAAATGACATCATTCTGTAAGCAGATATAAAATGTAAATGTTAACATAATGTTGCTATGCAACACTAACAACAATTGTCTCAAACTGCTGTTAAGTGAAATCAATAGTAGTGCAATGAAGATGTGCTTTATTGTGAAAAAAATGCTGCTGACCAATAAACATCAAGAAGTCAAACTATCCATTACAAAACGTAAGTGTATCTCTCAAGCTACGTGGCTCTAACAAGCAGCGGGGAAACCCAAAGCGGCGGGTCATATAATCCAGATTTTCAACACTTCAAGAAAAGGAAAACCTAGTACAAGTGAGACGTTCTGCACTGGTGGAAGAAGGTCTGGTGCAGTAGGTTCAGACTAAACAATGCAGACCACAGGATGTCTGGAGGACGGCCTAGGTGCACTTGGAGCTGCTACAGGTAAACATTAGGAAAGGTTCCTTACCGAGACCACCGCTGTGTGTGGCATCTGTAGACAGACCCACTTTTACCTGAGTATGTGATGTTGACGTATGATCTGAACAGGTCATCAAAGTAAGAAGTGGGTGGGTCAAATCAGCAAATTGGACACAACAAAAGTGAATTGATAATCAATAAAGCTGAATAACTTCTACTCCACCTGAGAATTAAATAATTCAGATAACATCTAAGATCAAGAGCGAAAAGCCAATCTGCTTGATCGAATCAGGTCAATATCACAGGACAAATTACTAATACGCTCTTAAACACCAGAGTGGGTCCATAAAGGAGATGAGAAACAGATGCACATGCCGAGTTTAACATATTACACGACCTGAACCCTGCTGTCAAACAAAGACAATTAGTTTAAGTGTGTTTATATAAGTTGGCATGATGCTTCATGATGTCACACTGTAAATTCAGTTGAAGAAGAGATTCTGGCTGCCATGAAGATGTCAAGACAGGAGGAATATAAAACGAAAGGCAACTGAGAAATTGAGATGAGAAAATAAGAATTTTTAAGTAGAACAATAGAGTTGAAGTCTAGTATGAGTTTAACAAATGTCCTAAACTCAGAAATTCTAAATAAAATCAGCAAGCAATTCTTGTTGAAAATAAAAAATACATATTGTCATAAAGCACTATAACAAACCTTGTCATACCCACCATCACATTAGTGGAGGAAAGTGATGTCAAACTTGAGGTCTTTGCCCTTATTCAAATATACAATAAAATATGCATTAAAACTTTTGTATAAATGATATAAAGACATACTTTAAGTGTAAACTGAAACTCAGCTTTAAGAAGCTCGGCTTATGAAGATTACTTCAAAACAATACAACAAGAAAGGATTCAAAATATTTCTACCAGATCAGAAGTAAATGCAGTATTTATTTTCTGCAACCTTTTTTCCCCATTGTACATGAGAATAAAACCTTTTTTTCCTCTTATGATGTAGTTTACCTTCTTGCCAAATAATTTATTTTAAAAATACAATCAAATGTAAGAATTTCGTCATTTTAATTCTTCATGTCATAGTTCTTTTAAAGCAAATCCCGTACAAACATGGTCACTAGACATTTTGACACTTTTGTTTACATACACATCTGTTTACATACAGGTGCTACGAAAACCAAATTTTCAATGCAGAATGAACATGTTTACAACTAAATATATTCACATCTGGCCTCAAAACCCCCTCTGAAATATTGTGCAAACTCCCCTTGATCCTGAGACATAAAGAGCGCTAATGAGGAACGTCTAGCCAAATGTTTTCATTTGCTGCCAGACGTGTTGTAAGTCAGACTCAGACTTGTCTCAGCTGGCATTGGACCACAGGCCAGTTCCTGATCCAAGATTATGTTTTCCTGCCCTTCAACCTGGCCCATCAAAGTTTAGAAAACAGCAAACAGACCGCATTGGTCCTTTCAGACGTAAATAACAAATATAAAACACTTTCACCCTCACACCTGCTCTGAACTATTGCACAACGCAGCATTTGCCGCAGACCTCTTACTTAAAAAGCTCTCCATCTGCATTTCCACGACAGCTCTAGCACTTATCTGGCCTGTGCTGTTCAGATGCAGCGGTTTGTAAGCAGAACCGTCTCTGCCTTCCAGCGGAGCAGCTGAACCAACAGGAAATCCAGACTCGGTCTATTAATTGGTGGAACGATTTCAATCACTCGAAAGCTCTCAGTCGGAGAAGAAAAACGTTTACAAATGGCGTGCAATTACTGCACTTTCTTCTCGCCTGCCTTCGATTTGCCTCCCCCCGCCCTTTAAACTCTCCGCTAGAATGCAATTCGGAAATTTGGCAGCGCTGATGGCAGCCATATGCAGCTGAACATGGTGTTTTTTATCAAGCCCGCCGTCTGGAGACCCACACGGCTGGAATGACGTCCAAATTCTCGTGGCATTCCGTTACCCATTACATCACAAATTAGACAAGGACAGTCGTCTCGAATTAAACTTGTCTGCCAAATAAACACTTTCATCCTGTCTCAAATTCAGCTGTAGACCATAAATCTCATGTTGAGGTTAAAATGGTTGCACACTTTAAGTGAACATGAAACAGTGTTTGCAACCAATTTAACTTCGTCTATAAAGACTGTTCCTCAATCACTCGTAAAGTAAAGTGTAAAAGTTGGATTGTTTAATATTTACATCCAAGAATGATATGGTATTAATGTGGGCCAATTAAAAATATCAGTGCCATGAAATTACTAAACTGTACATATTTTGAGAAGGTAAGACGATCAATATCATGCCGCATTTACGCCATATGCCAGAAATGCATTACACCTCAAAATCTATTCAAAGTAGAAACTAAAGACAAATCTTTAAGTCATATTTATAGTGAAGCATGCCTGGACCACTGTAATTGTGATATAAGTGTTGATAAATGAAGAGAAACATGCCAAACCACATGTTAATTTACGTTTGCTTGTTTTCGTGACCAATTTTCTGTTTTATATGTATCTTGCTAAAAAATGTGTCTGTTCAAAAGGGGCCTAAAAATCTGGCGTCTCAATTAATCTCACAAAAATGTGTTAAAAACATTAAAATCTCAAAAGAAATTAGGCATTTTCATTATTCTAAAGAACATTTTGGAAAACAGTCGCCGCCTTTGCCAAATGCCAGCTAGCTATGTAAATATAAGTTCCGTTCAGAGGTTTCCAAGAGAGCCTTACAATTGTGCCTTAACGAGACCAAACATAACATTTGAGAACTGTAGTAAAACATACTGTACATCTTCATTTCCATATACAGTTTTTTGTATTGGCCTGGACATATCTGAGAAACCTATGAAGGGTAAGAAATATGAGGATGGGGGAGTCCTCTAGATTTCCACAGCGAGTTTGCATTCCACAAATGCCATTCAGCACCACAAGTCTGAAAATCCCCGCTCCTCTTTAAACCTGCAGGTCCAGTTCTTGCATATTCACTTAATAATTAACAAGCAATGATTTTAAACTTAACATGATAAACAGACATTGAACAGTAGCCAGCTGCTAGAAACGTAAGACTACAACCCTAATCTTCCATCCATCTCCACTTCATTCCCTCAGACACAAAGTGAGTTTAAATATTTCATTTAGCTGCCCTTTACCAATGGAAAGACTTGGATTTTGCTGGAGAGCTGACCCTGGAAATATATCAAACATGGAAGTCTCGCCACTTCATTCAAAACAAGGTTACCTGCTGTTTCTTTAACTATTTGTACTGAAGCTGCTGAAACTTTAAAAATGTGATCACTGATCACATATTGTAACATAAGTCTTCTCGACCTTCAACAAGATTCAGAAAATAGAAACTAGTATTGTTGCAAGACTATGCAAAAAAACTTAAATCACGATTATTTTGCCCAATATTGAGATATTTACAATTTACATGAATAATAAATGGGAGGTAAATAGAACAATTATTAATACATTACTTGACACATTTCCAGCATAACATTCTGCTGAATAACAAATAAATAAATAAAATAGTGTAAGATATGAATATGTTTATAGAATGCAGTATAAACATAATAGATATAAAGAAACATTTTTTGACCGTGATTACTAAATTGTGCTGATAAACACCTATAATGTTGTAACAGAGGTACGTGTTGGAGGCAGGATCTTTAATTTTAACAAGATTCCATGAGTATGAAACAATTATACTAAACAGTAAAATTAAAACTAAAACCCAATAAAACAATATATATATGTAGATTTTAGATAATTATATATTTGAGCTGGAACCAAACTGGTTTGGCATGTTAAATATATTACTATTCCTAAACACTGTATCTTAATCTTCACTAATGACCATCTTTTAATTTATTTATACTATATGAGAAATAGCTAACAGTGCTCTTTGTAAAGGTTAGATTAGAAGTAATTTGTATCATGGAACATATAAGTTTATCAACAAATATAAATAGTGCAAAAGATTCCAGGTATAATCCCCAGGAAAATGCTTAAGGGTAAGTCACTTTGTGTAAAAGCATCTACTAGATGCATAAAGGTAGGTTAAAGACATAAAAATTTTATAGTATATAGTATATACTATATATAGTATATATATATAATATTTGATGGTCTTCTACAGTATAATGCTGGGAAGCTATGAGATGACAGAAGGTTAGTGATTATAAGTTCTGTCCTCATTCCAACCCACTACAGTTTCAGGGGAAAATATCTCATTTAACCAAGGAGGGAAAATCTCTCTTTCTATAAGTGAGAGCCAGACATGTCAAGAGTACCACAGCCTAATCTTACAGTCTCAGAGACCGCCACTTCCTCCCACATCAACACTGCTGGGTCATGATGAATGTACTACAACATCAACATCCCACCGCATACTTGCACAAATGCACTATATACACTATAAACAGTATATAGGTGAGAAATTTGTACTGGTTTGGGTTCTCTGCAAAAATCCAAGCATGATAAAATACAATTTTAGAAACTATAAACTCCCATTAACAAACATATCCAAAAATACAATTTTAAATGTAGTGTGTAAAATGTATTTTTGTGAACACGTTACAAGATTCCAAGAGGGCATGATAAAAATCAAATGCAAGAAATTGTGAACACAACATAAGCTAAACATTCCATAAGTAGAACTTGTAAGTCCTTTTTTAAATGGATTATTTGCAAAAACACTACAAGATTCAAAGTTAGCATGATTAAAAACTATTTTCGACACTATAAACACAGCGTAACCTAGTAAATGCAAAAATATAATTTATAAGTGAAATGTGTAAAATGTTTTTCTAGTGAACAAACTACGATGGTTCAAAGTAAGCCAGATAAAATCCAATATAAGAAACTATAAAGACACATAAACAAACAAATCCAAAAATTCAATTTTTAAATGTATTGTGTAAACATATTACAAGATTCCAAGTCAAATTTAAAAAATTGTAAACACAATATAACAAAAAAATTCCATTTGCATAACTTGTTAACCCCTTTTTAAATGAATTATTTGCAAAAACACTACAAGATTCAACTTAAGCATGATAAAAATCTAATCTTGACACTATAAACACAGCGTAACCTGTAAAATCCAAAATTATCATTTTTAAATGTATTGTGAATAAAAGTATTTTTGTAAACATATTACCGGATTCCAAGTCAAATTTAAGAAATTGTAAACACAACATAACCCAAATATTCCATTAGCATAACTTGTAAGCCCTCTTTTTAAACGAATTATTTGGAAAACACTACAAGATTCAACTTAAGCATGATAAAAATCTAATCTTCGACATTCTAAACGAACAAAGTTGCAAGCGTAAAGTGTAGAATGTAATTTTTTGAAAACAGTACAAGTTAAGTAAATATGATGAAAATCCAATCTAAGAAATCATTTAAGAATCATTTAAGAAATTATGAATAGCACGTAAACGAACAAATCCATAAATATAAATTACAAGCACATTTTAACAAATATCTACCTCGTGACCACACAACAAAGGTTCAAAATAAACCAGATAAAACCCAATTTAAGAAACTATAAACCCCATGTAAGTAACACAAAGTAATCTAGTCATCTTTACTTTTGTAACTAGTAATCTGGATTACATTGGGTGCGAGTATTTCTTTGCATATATAAAGAATAATCACAAGATGTTACACACAAACACACACAACAAGGACTACACAAACACAAGAAAACCATTTTATTTGCAAATAATTTAAATAAAGTTATCAGAAGGAGCAGTTTAGTTAACCCGTGCATTACTCTAACGGTATGTATCACATATGGAAGGCAAAACTCTATTTATATTTCTATTAATGTATAATAGAACACAACTAACGAGACACAATGTAAACACTCAATGCAACAGAAATGTTCGCGCTCGCGCGTGGCTCCATTATGACGTTGCTAAACAACGGTTAGGTTCGCACGTCATCATATGAATCCAGTCAGAAATGATTCCCATATATATATTTAAACATATACAAGTCGCCTATACATGAGAAAAACCAACCGTCGACTTTTAAATCTTTAAAATCAACAGTCTTAGCTGGCTAGCATGCTAGCCGGGTTCAGCCGAAACCGAGCTCGTGTCTTACCTGTTAAACGCAATTTAACGGGTCCGTTTCTTCTCACGCCTTGGTTAGACATGTCTCCTCTTCTCCACACTGACGAGCTGAGGACAAACGAGCTTTAAAAGTGCCTTTCCGCTTTCTCTTGACGTCAGTTTCACACTGAACCGAAAAGAATGGAGTCACGGTGCTGTGGCCCGGATGTGCACGGCCCTGCCATGTCTACACAGAAGCGCCACTATCGAAACTACATCCACCCGTGACGTATACAGGCGGATGACGTCATGCTTCCGAGGAGGAACAGTCGCGAGACTGCGGTTTGTGACGCGATCTGCTGAGCCGCCCGACCGCCTGGACTGTGACGTCACAGGCGTTCATGATTGGCCGGGGTTCATTGGGCCCTGGGCTTCTGACATGATGTGTAGGCAAGAAATAAACCTGGACAGATGTTCTATTTTCATTTTTATTTACAACAAATAAAATTGAAACGGTATGTACAGGAAGTGTTTAAGACAGACAGGTTGACAGGTGAGACGTTTAGAAATTGAAAGTGCTTTGGTTTTCGTTGATCTGGAACGCGTAGCCGTCGGTCGTGGCTTCGGGGGCGACGCATTCGTCCTCTTCCTCCTGCGAGATAAAAACAAGGCATCAGACGTCGCCTTCACACGTCTTACATTTAGTCATTTAGCAGACGCTTTTATCCAAAGCGACTTACAATAGTCGAGGAGACAATGAAGCAGTAAATAGCCGATACAACAATAGATGAACAAGTGCTCGACAATGTTACCAAGTTACACAGAGAGAGAAGTTACAAAAGTTTTTTTTTTTTTTTTTTATAGATAGAGTGAGTAGGTTAGAAAAGAAGTGAGTTAGTGAGTTAGGTGTAGCCGGAAAAAAGATGAGTTTTTAGGTGTGAAAACTTGTCTTAAAACATCTTGCGAGTGTACAACGCACCTCTCCGGAGAAGTACTTTTCTATGAGGTTGAGGGACGCCTTGTAGACCGATTCGTTCTCGTGTGTCTGGAGGGCTTCGATTTTATCGAGGCCGCCGCATTCCTCGATCATCAGCGACAGCTTGTCGACTTCGCCGATCTTTTCCCCGGCCTGAGGAACAAGCAAAGAGTTTAAGCGTGAGCATGGCAATGAAATGGAAGGCTGAACATGACTCGCTAAAGAAACGGAAGAGATCATACCAAGAAAATGTTGGTGATTGCATCCAGGATGACCAGGATAGTCTTGCTGTCTTTAGTGCAGAGCAGATTCAACAAGGGTTCAAGTACATTGGCCTGAACAAGATAAATCACTTGCTCAATGGTGCCTCCGCTGGTGTAGTTGGTCACCGCCCAAACGGCCTCTTTCTGGGTTTTGTAGTCACCCTGCGCAACAGCAAGAGAGAAGTTAAATATATAACGTGTGACCCAAGAACAAACTAACATGCACTCTCGCACGGTTTACTTGAGGCAACATACCCGTCTGAGAACCTCGACCAAGTAAGGCACGAGGCCAGCGTTGATGACCTCCTGAATCTGATAGTCTCTGCCTGCAGTGATGTTGGACAGAGTCCAGGACGCTTCTTTCTGAATGTTGTTTTTGTGATGCTGCAGCAGAGCAGGAAACATTGAGAGGGCACCGGCCGTCAGCACCGCCTGAGTCTGTTCGTCTGTACCCGTTACAATGTTGCCGATGGAACGAAGCGAGGGAGTCTGTAAGGAAACAAGATTTAATTTCTCACTGTAGCTTAATTGGTAGAGGATTGAGAAGTTACAACCATGTAATCAGGTGTTCAGTTTACAGGGAAAATTTCTGATAAAATGCAAATTCGTACCACAATTGAGAGTTCTCCTGAACCCAGTAGCTGTACCAGTCGAGGCACCACGCCAGTCTGCACCACCACATCAATTCTTTCATTGGGCCCATCGGTCAGGTATGAGATGGCCCAGCAGGTGTCCGCCAGGACCTCCTTATCATCGTGGTGCAAAAGACGGACAAGGGTTGGCAGAATCTGCCTGATCGCATCCAGGGGAGGTGCAGGGTTCTTATTACGACACAGGTTTGACAGGGTCCAGGTGACGTTCCTCAGGTAACCAGACTGCAAAAGAAAAAAAGACATGTCAGGTCAAATTGTTAATGCTACGATGCCACCTTGTGGTGAAACTCCATGTGATGTGAGATACAGTCAAGTATGGTGACCCATACTCAGGATTCATGCTCTGCATTTGACCCATCTAAAGTGCACACACACAGCCTTGAACACAACCGGAGCAGTGGGCAGACATTTATGCTGCAGCGCCCGGGAGCAGTTGGGTTTCAATGCCTTGCTCGAGGGCACCCAAGTCATTGTATTGCCGTTTCAAGACTTAAACCCACAACCCTAGGGTAAGGAGTCAAACTCTCAACCCACTAGGCCATGACTTCCCCAAACAGTAGCTGGGAAACAGAGTCAACAGACAAAGAACATGTGGACACAAAACCAGAGACATTTCACAAGATATCTTCTTTCGAAGTTAAAAAACAAAGGAACATTTTTAATTCTGTTTTATACAAGTGTTCCTAGCCCTGGTTTGGCTTTGATGAAATGGAATGAGTTCTGTCATGTTCAGTTTTCTAACTAACTTACAGTAAACACAGAGAAGTCAGGAACAGCCAGTAGAGATAAGAGAGGAGCAACAGCCCCATGTTTAATGACTTTGTCCCTGTACGCCGAGCCATCACCTAAAAACAAAAGACATTTGTAAGACAGGCAGTGCCATCAACATGTGACAAGAACTTTTCTGGTCTATTCCACGAACCCGCAATATTTCCCAGGGCCCAGACAGCCTGCTCACTGATATGAGCGTGAGGCGATGAGATGAGACTGATGAACGCTTGGACGGCCCCTCCGTTGACCACAGCGCTGGTCTGCTCGGATGTTCCGGACGCAATGTTGGTTAAAGCCCAGGCCGCCTCGAACTGAATGGGCGGAGAGTCAGCCAAACCCAGAAAGCTCACAAACTTCGGGATCAGCCCGGCGCTGATGATGCGGTCGATTGGTGGATGTCTCTCTCGTGACAGCAACTTCCTGTTTAGGAATTGCATGAATTATTATATGTAAAGGGGAATGCGTAACATGCCAATTTCTGTGGGATGACCGTGTTATACCTGGCAGCTTGGGTGGCTTGAAGTTGGGTGTCCAGATTGTTGCTGTGGACACCATTCACAATTTCCTCCACCGTCCAATGCTGAGCCTGATGAGACAGAAGGATGACATTGATCATTTATTAAAGCAATTATGGAATTATGAATCAAGCATGCAATGAATGGTCTCATACCTGACAGTTCTGGCTTTTTTCCTGCAAGGGAGAAGTGGCATCATCTGGTAAAATGCTCACATTTCTCCTCTTGAGAATCTGATCATCTTTCTTGGCTTTGCGAAGTTCGACGTTGACTTCGATCCTTCGACGCCTCAGTTCCTAAAACGAACAAAAAGCGTCAAATAAACATTAAACGACCATTAAACACTGATGTTGACCGGAAACACGTGACTCACAGTGGCATCTTTTCCTTTGTTTTTGAACTGGGTGAGTCGAGGAGTGTTCTCGTTAGCAGAAGACATCTCAACCGTTGCTGTGTCACAGTTTTGTGAAGTGATTAACCTGAAATATAAAAAATAAACGTCAAATATGCTTAATGATGACACAAACTGTACATTTGTAAAGCCATAACGGATAATGCACGATATTATAAGAATATTCTCAACGTATCTACTCACCGCCGGTAAGCAAAGCACGTATGGCGTGTGGCGCAGGCAACAGACCTTTAAAACGCCGCTGCGGGAATTCTCATTGGTCCGTTCGAGCGAAAGCATCTCCCCATTGGATCATTTTGAAAAATCACACCGCCGGATTGGCTGACGTAATCTCGCGAGATTTCCTCCGGACGCGGTGAGGCGCTTCCGCATTTGTGCGGCGCTGCGCAGGTGGATCTGCGCGTGACACTCAGTCTCGCGAGAATAAGCGCTTTCAAGCCGTTCTCGCGATACTTGATCTCATACATGAACATGCTTGCATGACGTCTCCTTTTGTGTGAAGTTTGAATGACCTTGAAAACTTTCCTCTGAATTCTTACATTTAAGCAAAGTATTTTTCATAGATGTATATGACGTTTGTGACGTAATGTATGTGCGGTGTGCACTTTATTTTAAATTCTGAACGACATAGAAATTAAATCCATAACATTTACGACTTACAGTTTCACATGATTTGTTATTAAAATATGAAATAATTAATTAAAAATATTAAATAATTGTCATTTTTTAATATAATTATTGATGTATGGTGAATGCAAACAATATTAGTTGACTTTATCAGAAACGTGGCTTTTTTGGACGTCACGTGGTAAAACGTGCACAAAACCGGAAGTCAAGCATTTAAAAGTACACAGTTGATGTGAAATAGTAATTTGACAAAACTGTGCTATAAAATAACACACATCCTAAAAGTCTCTCTCATGTTTAGAAGTCAAACACAGCTGTTTAATGTTAAGACATAACTTATTTCAGTTGTTTTGAATGCATTTAATTCAGTATAATCAGAAGCCCCTGCTGAGCTAAAAATGTCAAAGTTAAGACTTAAAGATCAGACTTAAGGAGCTGGTTTGTGTAGTCTTACAGTCAAAGTGTGTACAAAACAAGTGTGAGAAATAATTCACATTGAGAATGTCTCCAAGTATAAAAATCCTATGAATCAACTCATTGGTCTGAAAGCAAAAACATTATCACCATACAAATTCTGTACCAAGACTGGAAATGTGCACTTAAAAATACAACACAAAGTTGACCTCACAGAGAAAATGATCATAGCTTATAGTGGCGTATCGGTACAATCATAACTATAAACATGGAAAAATATCATTTGTGGTTTATTGTGTGCTTTCCAACACAATTAGCCGGACAAAATGTTAATCATTTTGATAATCCATATTCATAAGTGCATCAGTTTGTAAAGAAATCCAATACGTCAGGCCGTTTAGTACAAACATACACCAGCTTAATGCTCAACACCCAAGCAAGGGTTCTACATTAAAGGTTTTAGCTTTCAAATGAAAAGAATATAGAGACATCTTAATGTAGAGAAGAGAATCCTGTCCTCTCCATTTATTTGTTTCATATACATCAATAGTTCTTCGGTTGTAATACAAAAGAAAAGTTATACAAACAGGATACCTTAATCTCAATCTGAACATTTTCATCAGTCCTAAATACATTTCTTATTTTAGGTTTTTGTTCCACCCAATTTCTTGAAAACCAATTCGCATATTGTGCCCGCATTCCCCTTTTGAAGTGCAGAATCGTATTACCAAGAAAAACCAGAGTGCACCCTCACTCCTGTCATCCTGGATAACACGAACATGATTCCGGGAGGGTTTTAAAAACTCACAAAAACATGGTAGGCAATTACTCTGAAAAAAGAAAGAAATTGAGGACGTCCCAGTCCAGATTCATTGATGAATCAAAAATGTAAACTGTCCATTCTTGATCCGAACCACAGCTCTTTTTTGTCCATTATTCCATGAAATGCTGCAACTGTGTGCGACGCTCGCTGGCTGACCGACTGGGACAGAGTTCCTTCTTGAATTAAATGTTCAAAGTTTATTAGTACAGCATGTGGTTGTATTCTATGAGGCTGATGACTGAAGTTTGTTGTTATGAGACCTACAGAGTACAAAGAAAATGACATTAAGAGCCCTTTGGGTTTATTGAACAGTCGAACATAACACAAGTGAAAAAGAAAACGATAGAAAAGAAACACAGGAAAAAGCCTCGGGGGTTAAAGGAATGGCAGCCATGTTTGTGTTGTGCAACGGGAATGCCTTTCAGTCATTTAGAATGCCAGTCTGGATTTAAAAAAAAAAAACAAATTACACAAACATGCAATTTCACTTTTTTTGAAGCATGGTCCTTTATTTCAACAACGAAATCCTAATAAAAGGATTTAAAACTTGGATACCTGACAAAAGCTTTTTTTTTTTTAAATACCTTAAAGTGAACTTAAACTGTGCAGACTTTACACAAAAAGAGTCGCACTATATGCGTTGCGTAAAGGCAATGCTCCATTGACGCGTGAGTTAGTCTTCTCCTTAAAACCCTGCACAGTGTATCAGTTCCCGAACCGTTGATAAACACATTGCTATAAAACTAAACAGGAAGTCCTAAAAATATAAATGCCTGCCAATCCAACAAAACTTTGTGACATGATATTTACTTTCAGGTAAAAAGTATAAAAGTATCACGTGACCAGCGAACAAATTCACACAGGAGCATGTGTGCAAGGTGTCTTAATGTTCAGTGCTTCAACATGGCTGCCGTTCTCTGACCGTCAATCAATCAAGGCATCGCTGGAGTTTTGTTTTTATTGACAGCCTTTTCCATTCTCCAAAACATCACTCAATTTATTTAAATATACATCAGTTTCCACTGTTAATAAAACAGCAAGTTCCGTTTTTCTATACTAAAGAATGACTCCGCCCCTTCAGCCATTATGATTTATGACATCACAATCTGCAAGAAAGGACAATGGGTTGAATGAATGACATGCATGGATGCACAATCACAAATGGTTATGTCATCAGAACACAGCAGACATGAATGTGACAAGATGAAATGTCAGTTTAGAATCATACCATGATTATAAAAATGAATATTTAAGCAGAATGGCCGGAAGTCTTAAAATAGATGTCTAAAATAATTAAAGCTGCAAGTTGTAATTTGGACTTTGGTCTAAAAAAGTGATCAAGCAAGAATAAAAAAATATCAATATGTTAAATTCAAATGGTATGCTTATGATGACCGCAAGGTCCGATTTTGCCCTAAATGTTCAACTTTACTTGACTTTAACACATGTAAACATATAAAAAGTAACCTGCAATTTTATCTTTTAAACAAAAATACGACTGAGTAGCAAGGGTTTGAGCTTTAAAAACAACTAGGCATGACAAAACTGGACAATTACAAGAGGGGATAAGGACGTTACACTAGTGTTAAACAACTAAAACTATACAAGAAATAATTTTTGAAAGCATATCACATAATTTGGCTCGGCTAAAACAAACGTTACCTGCTTGCTTTAAAAGCTTTAAGTTTCTGTACAAAGAAGGACTCCAGAAACTCGGCACACTGGTAAAAGGGCGAGTCGCTGGGATTGTAGTAGCGGCAGTTGTCGAAGATTTTGGTCATGTCCGCTACAAACTCTGTGAGCTTGCTGTAATAGTGCTTCTGTATCCTTTCCTCCATCGTCGACAGGTCTATTAACAGAAAAGAACACATCAGTCAACAGAAAGGGCTTAAGGAATACTAGACGGTCACAGAACCCATTCATACCCATTGGTTCCTTTATGATCCCATAATAATCCGGAGCGTCATTTGGATCCACTGGTTCCAGGAACGGCCATGCCATTTTATGTGACTGACACACAGAAAAACATACATCAACACATCAAGTCAATATTATAAAAATATTTGTTTTAATTTCGGTCTCTATTTCAAAAAACACCTAAAAACTCATCTTTTCCAGCTACACCTAACTCTAACTTGTTCACCTATTGTTGTATCGGTTATTTACCGCTTCATTGTCTCCTCGACTATTGTATGTCGCTTTGGATAAAAGCGTCTGCTAAATGACTAAATGTAAATGTTAATTTGAGAAGCAATTCTCACCTGTAAGGAGCGCAGGAGTCGTTTCAAACCCTCATAGTCTTTATCTGTGAGCGGCGTCAGTACTGTCATGGCATCCTCTGTGGACTGGCACTGCGGGCACACATACTCATCGATGTGTGTTGCTTCGCTTTGCAGGATTCCTACGCAGCGGCCATGATACCAGTTCTGACAGCGATCGCAACCAATGTAGAACCTGAAAACACATACGGGTTTGTAAAAAAATGTATTCGGCTATTGATGTTTAGTGATGCAACTAATGTTAGCTGCTCCAGAATTTTGTTGGGTTGAAATATAAAGATGTATCTTTACTGTGACTCGTCGTATGGAGTTCTGCAGATGCAGTAGAGCTCCTCTGTGGTGCCCTCCTGTGCACGTTTACAATCTGCGCAGATGTAGTCATCCATCTTCTTGGCATCTTTCTCCGTGATACCCACACACTCACCATGGTACCAGTTAGAGCAGAGGTCACAGCCGATGTAGAATCTGCATTAATATACACAATGAATATTCATCTCTTTGATCAACTTACAAAAAAAATTATGAACACTTGAGGCTCATACTTGGATTCATCGTAGGGCGTTTTGCACACGCAGTATAGCTTGATGTCTCTCTTGCACTCCTTTGAGGTAGTGGAGATCATTTTCTTCCTCTTGGCCTTGGCTGCGGCATCTCTTTCCTCATCCCGCTTGCGTTTATGTGCGGCCGAGGGTGAGGTGACTGTCGGCGTGTACGTGGACAGGCTGGTGTGCGTGTGGGAAGAAGCGGCGGCTGCGGCGGCTGCAGCTGCTTGTGCAGCCGCAGCCTGAGCTTTCTCCTTCTCCCTCCTCAGTTTGATGAGATCTCTTCTCAACTCCTCCTATAACAGAACATTGTAGAAAATTTTTAGATTAATTTAAATCGCAGTGCAGAGGTAAGTGTACAAGTTCACATCAACACTTTTAACATCTTTAAAAAGCTCAGTTTATGCAAACCAGCTGTTTCCAGTCAACAGTGAGCCTCATACAAGGTTTCATCGCTGCATTTGCATGGGTGAATCTGTTCTTGTCTCACCTGCACTTGCAGCTGGAGTTCTTTATCTAAAAGAGCTCTCTTCTTCAGGATATCAGCCTTCAGTTGCTCCTTGTGCTTAAAGAGAAGAGCAGAAAGCTTGCTGGCGTTCTGCTTGGTACGCTTCTGCTCCACAGATTCCTCTCGTTTTCTCTTTTTCGCCGCTTGCCTCTCATCCTTGTCGATTTTATCTAGGATGAACTTCATCACCTGGTTACAGACGATCATCCTGCACGGAGAGATCAAAGTTGAAACGGTTTCCCAGAGACAATATATGACCTATCAACATGCACATGTACATTCACATCAACATTAGGTGTTACTCTATAGCATTTGGCAATGCATTTATTTGAAATTAAAAAAAGGTGTAATGCACATATTACATGAACATACAGAATGTAATTAAACTCAAAATAACCAAAAAGATTCAACAGGCTTTACGCCGAAAGTCACTCGCAGAAATCCCATCAGTCATGTGACTACATCCGTTGAACAGATGTGTCATTGAACCCATTTTCTAGACTGCATTTGGATTGGTTAGAATCAATGTGTAGTAAAATTTTTATGGAACTCCCGGAAGTAAACAAACAACAAGCCAGTAGGCAACAAGCCACATTTTAGTATGGAGGAACGACTATTGAAATTATTGCGTTATTAAATTATTGAGTTTTCGAAAGTTGGGACCTACAATGAATAAATGAATAACAAATACGTCTCCTCATCCCATAATGCAGAGTGCAGCTGACTACGTAGCCTATCCACAAAGATTATTTTATAAATGTTTTTTTTCTTTCAATGCAATGCAGTAAAATTGTTTTTGAAAACCATTTACATATATATTTATGTTCATTAATTTGGCAAACCCTTTTTTCCATATTGCATTACATTTTACATTTCAATCTGACTATATGCAATCCCTATGGTGAAAGCCGTGATTTTTGGCCCTGCTAGCTCCTTTATATTACCCCTGAGCTACAGGAAAACTGTAAAAATCAATGTGAATGTTTACCTCTGGTTCTCCTCTCTCTCAGCAGGAGTCAGGGTTTTTTTCTGTTTCAGCTGCTCTATGGCTACATTCTGCTTCTGAGCCACCTGAATGAAGTAAAGCATGAAAGAAACTTCATGAAGCACAAAGCTTTCAAACCGAAGATTTTCTCAAAATTCTGAATTTTTTTATTTCTGGCTATGCAAGTCTAACAGTGGATCATCCTGGGTCATATATTTGAGTCCAGACCTGTTTCTGCAGCAGGTCACTAGGACTAGAGTTCTGCTGGGTGAGCTCCCTCTTAGCCTCCTGCTGTTTCTTCTTCTGCTGCTGTTTCTCGCAGAGCTGCTGGATGCGCTGGAGCTGTTCCTGCACGCTGGCTGTCTGAATTGTCACCAGGTTCTGGATCTGGTGCGTCTGGACCTGGCCTCCGCCCTGCTGCTGGATCTGAATTGGCAGCTGCACTTTGATCTGCTGAGGAATTCCAGCCGTGGTCCCGACCTGCTGGACCTGAGCCTGAATCTGGGCTGCTACCTGACTATGGATTTGAGAGATGACTTGCTGCTGGAGCCCAGGGACGCTGAGAAGCTGAGGGGGGAGCTGGATCTGGGGCTGGACTTTGGTTATTGTGGTTTGAGCCACTTGCTGAGCTACGGGGAGGGTTGCGACCTGTGGTTGGGGGGCAGCGGCCGTCACCTGCGGCATCTGCACTGCTGGTACGGGTGTGGGGGCTGGTGATGCGAGTTGGGGTGGGGTTTGCGGTTGAGGAAGGAGCTGCGCGGGAGGGCGTGGCTGTGGAGAGGAAACTGGTTGGGGAGCAGCAGGGGTTGTGACAGTGGGGGCTATTTGTGATGGCATGGTGGGAAGTTGGGGCTGTGGAGCAGGCTGAACTGCTGAAAGGAGAGAGAAAGATAATAAAATCAATACATTGCAAGTATATACTGAAACTTACAAATAAAAAAGCACTCGGAAAGTCACCTGGTAGCGTTGGTGCTGCTGGGGTGGCCGGGGCAGCGGGTGATGGGGGGACAGCTGGGGGAGGGGGGACTGACGTGGTTGTCGTACAGGTTGTGGCGGGTACAGATGCCGGCACGGGGGCAATGGGCGTGAATAAGAAACGCTGGACTTGACCATTGGGCATGGCTGCCTGCATGAGCTGTTGACCCGGACCAGGAATAACTGTCACACCCTGTGGGATAACCTGCAGCTGACCTGTTGTTTGACCCTGTCCTTGAATCACAACTGTCAACCCTTGGCTTCCTCCATGCTGAGTGAAACACATAACATAGTTCAGTACACTCCTCTGCATTTTGTTGTATAATCCTCAAGGATAAGCCTTATACTAACCTGAGCCCCCTGAGTGAGCTGCGTGAGCTGAGCCAGAGTGAGTTTCACCTGACCCTGCTGTGGTCGGGGTGCAGTGGGAGTTTGTGGGGTCTGTAGTTGATTTGGGCTAGAAAGACGAGGGGGAGCGCCCGCTGCTGGACTTCCTGGCTGCACTCCCTGTTGTCCCTGACCTGCAGGATAGAAAGATAACATGCACATTACATAATATTTCCTGGAAAAAACAGGTTAAACAAATCAAAGCTGAGGGTAGAATAAGGATGTTTAAAATGAATCTTGAGAAAACCTTGTTGAACCATCAGCGGCGTGCGAATGATGGTCTTCCCAAGAGTAGTGGTCTGTTGCAGAGGTGAACGAGTCACCGCCATTCCCGGTCTTATAGGCGTTCCAGTTGTTATGACCTGAACATATAAAATTTTTTAACAGCCATAATTACGATTTTAGCCACACACAGAAACATAAGTTCACCTCTGATAATTATGAAAAATAGCTGTTTACCTGTTGTGTGGTTGTGTTGGGTCTGATGTTAATTGTTGCAGTACGAGGCTGGAATGAAGGGAAGGATTGAGCACTGCCCGTCGTGTTGGATGGAATGATGCCCACCACCTTCTGTTGCACTTGCACCAAACCTGTAGAGATGAATGACAACCATTATATAATTCTATTTTAAAGATATAACACAGATATGTAAGGCTTGAACCAAAGAGAACCAAAAATTCCAAGAGGTACAACTGTGTTCATGGATGCTATTCTTTTCTAGTGAGTTGTAAAGTTTTCACTTCATATCTCTTTAATCTCAATGGCGGACACATCATGCCTAAAACTGCCATCATTCATTGAAAATAAATCATGTCTGGTTTATGTGTCCCTGTAACTCGCTATCAGTCTGATCACTCTTTGCATTTTCACCTTTAAAATCAATACATCTCTGCAAAAGTACTGAAACTGTGCCACTCTGCGTGCAAGCAGGCCTATCATATAATAAAACGCATGCCAATAGTTTCGGAGGCCTGCTGTACCTCCTTGCGTTGTTGGCACGTTCACTGTGACTATCTTGCTGTTGGCAGGAACAGGCAGTTTAGCTGCGATGACGCTGCCGCCCATGGACCCCACAGTAGCCGTGATGTGGAAAGTTTGCCCGGACGTGGTGGCGCTACTCGCCGCCACTGTCACAACCGAACTGGTGGAGACTGTAAGACACAGGTCCGTTCACCACCCTTGCACATAGATTTCAAGCAGTGGTGCCCAGAAACATCCATGCTAACCCGGATGAAATATAAAAACTAGCTTAACAATTGAATGTGGGTGCTTTCCTAAAATAAGCAAAAAGGGCTTTAGGTTGTACGCTCCCAATGGCTAAAAACATACTTAAGAGTGCAGATGGGAAGGCATAGACGATGCATTTCTAGTGTGCAGTCTTGCCTGGTTTTACGAAAAGAAGAATTTTAAAAGTTGTACATAAGACAGAGAGTTTGTTTGTTTGTTTGGAAATGCATTCATGGCTCCATAATATTGTACTGTGATCCCAGATAGTGTATATTGTCTCGATATACATTAGCCCCCTATAGTGCCCCCATTGAAGACACACGTACTTGCAATGCGTTTGATATGCACTATTACGCATTTCGGAACACAACCTTTATGCAACGTTATGCCCTCGTTCTAGCAATTACATAAAGTACTTCTTGGCCATAAAAGTTGAGGGTTCCAAAATACTTATAAGATTTAGACTTAGACCAAAATCAGATTTTGTCATACTGAACGTTTTTCAGGGTATAAGCTAGGCACCACTGACTTTAACATGTTAATGCATTCCATCACTACTTTTCTTGTAGCCACGTACAGCATTCAGACAACAAAATGATATCGAGCAGGAAAAGCAGGCCACAAAACATCACCATGTAAAATATACTCTTCAAACACGTAGGCTAAAACCAACGAAAAAGATCAGACAGCACCAGAAATCAAACTAAAGCAACATTAAACCCATTCAACCATATAACTTATATCAGAACAGACCTGTATTGCCTTGTTGTCCCTGCTTAACCCAGGAAGCGAAGGACTGCTGGAAGTTCTTATTTTGCTGGAATGTCACCGGAGAGCCCAGCTTGGTGGCCATAACCACTTTCGGCACCGATGTTACCTGACCGCCAACGGTCCCCACCACCACCTTCTGAGGAGTGGAGCTGGGTGTAGTAGTTGTGCTGGATAAGGTGGAGGTGTTGCTGGTACCAGCAGGTTTCTGCAGCTCCAACCGTTTCTACAATATTATCATTAAATTATTCAACTTTTTTACAGTAGCAACATTGTAAGAGGAGATGTTGGGATAAAAATATTCTTTATATAAAGATACAAGGTTTTAAAATGTGATCATTTTGATTCCGCTAATAAAACTACAACAAAAACCGTAAGAGGGTTTGAAAAGGCCCATTGGAGAGAAAACCAAATTTATTTTAACATTGTGCTCAATGTAAAGGGGACAAGCCAGGTGGGCATATGTCTATATCCCACCTGCTGGGCTGCCAATCTCTGCTGCTTTAGCTGAGCTTCCAACTGGGCCTTGATCTGTTCTGGTGTCTTCAGCACACTAACCTTGGTTGGATCAGACGCTTGCGCCTTTTCCCTCTCGACCCTGCCCAAAAAAAACTTGAGTTAAGCACTATTGAAAAAAATAAAATTATGCGGTAAACTATGTACAATATGAGGCATCTTAATACAAGAACCGTTTACCTTTCAGTAAAGGCTCTTATTTCCCACAACTCCAGATCTTCTTCAGCAACCCAGGTTTCGATCACAACAGGCCCCGTCTGCTTAGCCGGTTCTTGCTTTTTTGGTCTCAGAGCGCTGGAACGTAGACCTTTCCTTTGTGGTGTCGGAGTTTCTGTTCATAAGAAATGTTGATGGGTTTACCAAGAACACAAGCCACGGAAAAGATCATTGTATTTTTAATTGATCTTTACCTTTGGGAGTATCTGGCACGCCAAGAGGACAGATAATCTTCCTTATGCAATACTCTGAACGAATGCCGTAAGGCCCAACATCTCTCCGTTTGATGATCTCAGTGGTGGTAATATCCGTGTCAGATGTTTCTAAAGGTAAAAGCTGACAAGTTATTGAAGGTTCCAATTTTAATCCTCAAATGCTAAAGCGATAGGATGCCGACCTGTTCGCGTTGTTCCTACGGTGGGTGAGGGCTTCACGCCCATATCATCCCATCTGAGGCAGGCCCAGAGCAGTCGTAGCATTAGGCTCACTCCTGCCAAGGACCTTACAGTCTGGAGTCGATACCTGTACAAAGAGAACACCACCGTTTGTTAGCCTTTAGCATCACTGAGATGTCTGAGATGAGAAACGCAAAGATACCAACCTCCACGTGATACCAAACGTTGGCCGTGGAGATGGATAGGGCCAGATGTCTAACGCAGGCTTAGCATTGTAGTTAAAAATAGGAACTTCACGAATGCCACCTCGTCTTGCGAGTTTCTTCAGCTCATCGTTGGGAAGCACGAAAATACTCTTCTTGCTGCTCTTGGTCACAAACTTGCGATATGAGGGGAGGGCCGTCCCAGACCGTGCTTTTTTGGTGCGGGAGAACTTTAACAGTCGTACTCTGTCCCTTGTGGAGTATTCCTGACTAACAGTCATAGAGGTCACAGAGGAACCGCTAGGACCCGACGTGGTACCGGTTCTAGTTTCTGTGACAGTGGTCTTGCACTCTTTTGTTACCAGGGCTTCTTGGGATGAGTCGCCAACCTTGGTGACGGTAGTTGTAGTTTGAGTGGAGAGCATTGAGACTGTGGCGTTGCTACTGGACTCCATCTTACAATCTGAAGCCCTCATCCCATTATTGGAAGCAAGGCTGGCACTTGAGGTTAACACCATGCAGGACTCTGTGGATACCGTGGTTGTAGTTGTGGTTACTTGAGTAATGACAGTTGTTACCTCACCAACGCTGTTGCTGTTTTCAGTGATGTCACTACTTAAGCTCGACTCTTCCATCGATTGGACGGGGGAAGAAACGAGAGGTTTCACTTCCTCAACTTGCATGGGCTCAATCTGGGAGTTACAACTAGGCACCTCAGGTCTTGAGTTTGGTTCCGAAGCTACTGAAGAGGGTAATGTGGAGCTTACACAAGTGTCTACAATTCCCTGGCTGGTGTTTTCCAACTTTAACATTTTTTGAGGTGGTGGATAGTCAGAGTCAGAAACCCCTCCGTCACTTTTCACCTGAGGATTTGAGGTATTCGTCCATTTATGACAATCTTGAGTGGCGTCACCATTTGTTAGCGACTTCACCAGTTCCTTTGGTGATATTGCTTTAATTTCCTCACCAAGGCTACTAGTTAGCTCCTTGGCGTTTTCAGTCAAATTCTCACTTTGTGAGTCCACAAGGCCATCTTTTCCATTAATTTGTAGGGGCACCGTTTTTTTGACACTTAGGTTATTCTCATTGTTTTCGATAATAGTCCCAGTGTTTTCTGGTGTGGGACAAACACCTTCTAATCCAGTTTTATCTGGTTTAGCATTAAGACTTGGATCAAGAGTTTGGGAGTTTCCATTGAGCTCGGACATTGCTACTCTACTTGCCGTTTTGAGTTCTGGGGATTTTTGATGTTCTTTAGGGACACCCGAGTCACTTAACCTGACATCCAGGTTATTATTTTGTCCCGATGTGTTTGTTCCTGACTGTTCTTCCTCTTGGTTAAAATAAAGCTTTTTGACCACATGGTCTTTATCTTGTATTTTCAGGTCTTCCACCCCATCCGTCCTGCTAGTTTTTGGGGTTTCAGGGGCACTTCCTTCAATTTTCACATTTTGCTCTTCAGCAGAAAATGTTGCCTCCTTGGTTTCCATGGAGGGTTTTGAACCAGCTGTCTGCTTGAGCTTCTCTAACCTCTGTTTCTCCTCCAGCGTGAACTGTTTAACACGTCTCTCCAAAAGACCATCAAGTTTTGAGGTGTAGACTTTCTTTTTGTATACCGTTCGTTGCAGGAAGCCCTCACTGACATTGACAACATCACGGAAAAAGGATTTCTGAAGTTCACTTTGAGCACTATCATTTGTAACTTCGCCTTCGAAAGACTCTCTTTTGACAGGTGAGTCACTTGATAAAGCAGGTTTCACATCCGAAGAATCAGGAGCACTTGCATCAATTTTTTTTACTGATCCATTTTTCTCATCATGCTTCTCTTCCACTTTGTCATTCTTGCTTTCTTCTTCATTCAAGTTTCCCTCAACGTGTCCATCCTCTTTAGTTTCTACTTTTTCATCTTTAATCACATCTTTCTCCACAGATGGCTGTCCTTCTGAAGTTTCCAGAGGTGGGTTTTGGGCACTGTCCTTTACAGTCTCATTTGGAGATGAATGCGTTTCAGTTTTAGCTTCTGTTTTTGGAGGTTGTGAGGGAGCTGCCTGATTGTCTGTTCCCTTTTTAGCTGCTACGGAGAAAAACATTTATAAGACATAAGTCATATCAAAAAAAGGCTCTTAACATTATTTTTTCAGCACTCAATACAAGAAAACAACTTACCCTCGAGTGCTTTACGGTAGTTGACGTTGGTGTTTCCGGGAAGCTTCTGGAGAAAACGATGGACGTGTGTTTTACTCACCCAGCTCCAGCCTCCGTACCCGGTCACCCTGTACTCTTCCCCTTTCTGCTTCCACACCTGCAGAGGATGTTTAAATATGTTACTGCACACCAACTACGGGGTAATTGCAGTCTATTGCACCTTTAACTATTAAAGCATTTTTAAAATTCCACAGAAATCAAATCAAATCGATCAAATTTATAGAAACAAAAAATAAATAGCAAAACGAGTTACATATTTTAACAACAAATGTTAAGAAAACTACATTAAACGTAACAAATCAGGGATATATGAATATTGGGATAGCTTGAATTGGGATGACTGAACATACCTGGTGTTTGATGGGAAACGTGTACTTCACCCACGTGGCCTGCTGCATCGTCTCTTCATCCTCCAGTTTTTTTTCTCTCTTTTTCACCTTCTCCTTCTCTTCACGTTCCACAGAGGTCATACGGTGAAGCCTGCAGAACGATGCAGCATGAAAAACAAAGGTTAACAAAACTAGGACATTAAGGTGACACACAGTACATTTCTGGAGCGCTTAGAGCAAAGGCATCTGCCGAATTACACATGAACTCAGAATCAAGTCTAGATAAAACAATTAAAAACCAAATAAGCATTTTACAGCCTTTCATGGATAAAGCCAATCATGGTTCAATGTGCACATTAAACCTTCAATGAAAACTTATAATACATTTCCAATTGTTTGCATTATTGCTGACCTTGTGTGACCCAGAGAATCCTTCCACATCGGTAGCATGACAACGGGTTTGATTGCACATTCGAGTATTGCCAACGCTAAAGCAAACTCTCTTGCCTTACTGCACATCTGAACAGCTTTTATCCAGTTTGTCCTACAGGTGTAAAAAGTTCACAGTTACAACAAAAAACTGTTAAGGCTTCATTGTGAAAAATGAATTCACATTTCTAAAAGTCTTTTACCTGTGTGAGGCCCAGTTTGGATGTAGGAATGGTGCTGGGACATTGTTCTCCAGCTGCATGATTGTTAACCTCAGCGTGGACACGGTCAGCGCTTTCGACCCATACAGTGAACCGTTCCACTTGAATTCAGCAGCGGGGGTCATGCAGAACTTGTGGGAGAGATGTCTGCGCTTGTCATGGTCCTCACGGTGTTGGTGCTTGTTCAGAGACTGTGGGTTAGTGCTGTACTGGTTGTGGTAAACACGGAATTTTCCCTCATGACCCAGTTTGAAAAAGTTGCTAATTGCACTCGGCTTAGAGGAATCTCTCTTTATCATGCCAAGGGACAGCGGCGAAGACTGAAACATTTGCACAATTTACAGTGAGTAAACAAAAAGTAAAGACAAAGATAAACAATATTAGTGTAATAAAACATGTGTATTAGGGGTAAGAATCTTTAAGCACATCACGATGCGATTCGATTCAGATGGTTGCGATACGATTCTAAAACGATTCTTAAAGCATCTTTTTTTTGTACCAAGGCAAATTTCCTTCATCTTGCCGTGAGAAAAATTAATTCCATTTTTTTAATTACACAAACAGATTACTCATACTTTAATTCATATATCCTTTATTAATAATATATATATATATATATATAAAACAAAATGATAGTAACTTGGTTGGTCAACTGGAAGGTTAAGTTACACTTGCCAGCATTGCAGAGAACCAACAGAATGAAGTTAGTCAATTCAAATATTAACAAATCCTAATGACTAAAAAAACAGACTTTAAGGCAAAATCATCCTGTTATGTGCAATGAACAAAGCAATCCGTCAGAATAAGAACATTTGGCCTTTCCACCAAAATTTGACAATTAGAAAATAGATTTTTGATCCGTGATAGTCCATGTTTGGATTGCGATACATCGATTTTTTTTGCAACCTTAATGTTTATTAGTACTTGGATGTACATGAGCTTGTTACCTCTTTAAGTGCTTTGCTTCCATCCTGAGAGTTGCCATCTTTGTCCTGCATAACCCTTCGTTGACTTAGCTTGCTGTCAGGGTTGCGGAGTCGCGTAACCATACGTGATCCTGTCTTTGTACTGTCTCCATTCCCTTTATCACCTACAAAAAAATTAACAACATTTTAAAAGGAGTTGTTCGTAAAAGATTTAAGAGCACATTTTACAGGTGTGGAAGCATGCACACCTGCATCTTCCTGGCTGTTTAGAGAAGACTGTGAAGAGCGGTCAGCAAGGTCGGGTTCTTCAGGACCTCGCATGCATTCAGAGATTGAGAAATTACTGCTGCAGCTGTTGTCGTCTGCTGTGGACGGAGGTTCAGCCATCAACACTGAAGACGTTTCACCATGATCAACAGACTCTGAGCTTTTACCTACAGGAAGTGACATTGACAGGAAGTAATGATAATGTCATGGCAATTTTAAATAGCACACCACTAAACATTATCACACTAATGTAATGTAGGCAGTATGTACAAGCACTACTACAAGCATTCACATTATCATGAACCATAGCGTAATGAAAGTACATTTAAAAAACAATTTATGCATTTTGGGCATACATCTTATGCTATAGAGTTGTTTTTAAGAATGTGAAATCCCTGGCATTTAAACTAAGGCCTTGGTATTATTTGCGCCATGTTCTTACAAATTGAGCTACAGGAAAACCACACAAGCAGGCATGAAATGATAAATAAAAAAATACCACATGACACTGTGACTTGAAATTAATGACAAGAATTTGTATTAAAGGTATTTTTGTTGCCATGTGTTTCTTGGAAATCAAACCCATGACCTTTGTAGTGCTACTGCAATGTTCTACGCTTCTAATTACTGGAAAACAGTACAGACCTGGTTTATACTTTAAAGTTAAATAAACTATTGATGGCTAAGATCCAGCTCTGAACTATAGGCAGTAGGGATGAACAAAGGCTTCTGGGAAGTGTAGACCGTCACTTGTGCCAACAGGGGCTTTGTTTCATTAAAGTGGAAGATTTGTTTTTCGCTTGGCCGAATTGAGGAAACAGAGCAGCTAACTGGTTGGGAAAGTCCTAGTGTAACAGTAGCAGTTATGTGACTTGAAAGTAAATCTCAACTTTTACCATACCTGCCAACTCTTTCACCCCATCCGCTCCTTCCTTCTTCTCTTCTACACCGGAAGACAAACTCAAAGGATCCTGGGAGTCAGTTTTAAATGTTTCGACTGTCTCAGGTGTACAGGTCCTATCCACTTCAACATCCTTACTGGCTGGAGCTGAAATTGTCCACACAAAAAAATTATTGATGAAAACCTGACCTCTGTAAGGACTGATATTGAAATGAAATAACATATGCACCAACAGACTGTAATTTCCCATATGTTGTTTAAAATGTGAGGAGCACTAAATCAATTATTTGCTTATTTAATTGATGTCTTATATTAACGAAAGACATTTATTGTGAAGAGGCTCTACAGCGTGTTTCAAATGATTCCATCAGCTCTTACCGTTAACAGGCGTCTGCTCATTCCCTGAGTTCCCATCATTGGAATCTTGTTTTAAACAGGATCCGTTGTCAGGAATCATAGAGTTGTGCTCTCCTGGTTCACCAGAGCCTGACTCTACATCCTGTCTGGACTTTACAGCCTCCTCAGCCGCCCGTCGTTTCACCTCCTCAAGCTCTGCCTCCTGCCTGGTCTTTAGGCGGTCCAATATCACATCTGAAAAAAGGCATAATATCAGAATTTTTTTCAATCATTGTTGGGGACAGAAAGAGATTATGACCTTAAGTATTCACATCATGTTGTAGCAGGTTTGGAAATTAATAAACAAAATATGATATAGGTGTGTTCATGCACTACTTGTGATTTAGTTAAAAAATTTTTAAACAACATATCAGAAAAACTAAAAAGGTAGGTCCAATTTCAAATCTGATCTTAGTAAATCCCTGGTCAACCCAAAACATAGCCAATAGTACAAACATCTGATTTTGTCTAAATCTGCATGTTTTTCATCTGTTTCAAAATTAATCTAGTGTTTGTTGGATCACATCTGTACATGCACTAAAACAGACGGTTTAATCATAGAAATGTAATGACAGTAATAAGTCCGAGAACATTCAACCCTGAAAAAAGCATTTAACTACAAATGTATACAAAGGCATACAAATGTGTGAATATAAAAACAACCTTTGGCAGCACAAAACATCTACAAAAGCAATCCGATTCATTCCAGAAAGATGCATTGTGGGATCAAGATTAATCACTGTCATGCATAAACCTACAAGTTTCAAAAATACTCCTTGTCTGTAACTTAACTTTTAAGAGTGCACATTTTAAAATAGTGCATAAAAACCTTCTTGCACAAAGGAAGCAAAGGCAGCAGGTGAAACAACTGCAACATGTCTTTTGCAACATGACATCATAAGACTGCATGTCTACCTTCCTTCCCTATCATTTAAAATATGGCTTTTGACATTTTGACAATGTCAAAACACTACCATTTCTATGCAAGCAATTTAGTAACAGAATAGAAAATGTGTCTTCTACAAGGCTGACAACAGACCATTCAAAGTTGCTGAAGCAGCAATGCCAAGGACAAAAGAGAAAAAACTAGTGCACAGTGTGTAAGTAAACCTGCATGATGTCCATAACATTTTTCTGTGAGCCAGACATCAGACAAGAGAAGTTAAATGTCTATGATACTAAATAAAAAAATCATAAATGTGTGTCACATTAAAACATACAAATAAAGTTTTCACAGGAAATAAATAGCATGCACTGCAGATAAATAGGTGGAACCACTCATCTACATATAACATGTTGAAACCAGATGTAGCCTTATATGCATTTGAATGTGTGTTTTTGTAAAACATGTGCATGAAATATGACAGGCGCACTTTATTGTACATTCACAGATTCAAGAAAAAAGTCCTTATTTTTTGAAACACAATGACACGCAAAAGGAGAAAAATTGTGAACAGTCCACAGTCTTTATTCTGCATCTGTATTTAAATAAAAATGTAAAAATGGTTTGGATGAGTTTTTTTATCTTACCATTGGCAATAGTGAGGTATGCCCTGCTATTCCCACGAGCCTTGTTTGTGAGCTCCTCTGTTATGTCCATGTGAGTATGTATCTCCTCTCTCATCTCCTCAAGAACAAGGCAGAGATCATTCTCCCAGTACCCCTTATCCAAAACTTCCAACAACTCGCCCAGCTGGACTTTAGTGCTGTAGTACCACGTCTTCTTGTTTTCATCATCACCGTCCTCCTCTCTGTAACAGAAAAACAAAAGCACAGTTACATCAAGCACAGATGTATTTGTGAAAATTTGTTCATGAAAATACGAACTTGTATTTAAGAGTTTAAAGACACACAGCCTCCAGTCTTTATAATAGAGTGAAGTTGTTTTTAAGTCAAACTAGTTTGAATACTCACATAAAAATCCTACGGTTGAGAAACCAGTATTTTCTCTGATGTCGATCATAACCAATGGGCTCCTGCCGGATGTACGGACGGCTCTTCTGGAACTCTGTCAGACAGTCCGTGGCACCCGGCACTTTGTGTGCCACACAGATCTCACACTGCCACTCGTCCTCGGGCACCTCCTCCAGAGGCGGCTTAACACACTCCAAATGATACACGGCCGAGCAGGTCTCGCAGCATAGCAGATCGCCCAGCCTGTGGCACACCCGACAATGATCATCGTACTGAATGACGCCCTCGGACATCAGCTCCTCACGGGCGAGGTTGGTGGTTAGGAATTGGTCCACTAGAAACTGCAAAACCTTGACTTTACTCTCAAGAGGGCTGAACGGGTAATCTTCACCCTCCAGTTCCGAGAGAACGTGGTGATACTCTGGGTCACTCTCGCAGTACGCGCGCACCACCTCTGGCCAGGTCATACCATCTATAAAGTACAGCGTCGAGTTGACGCTGTCCTTAAGGTCCGCCGGCCCGAATGTGGTGTTGGACGTGTCCTCCTCTCGCAAGATAGCTTTCAGCAAGGAGATATGAGTCTCTGCCATTAACGTGCACTGCTCCTGCGCTACCAAAGCGGCGCAGAAGTCCTCAAACCGAAACGGTGAAAGGCGCAAGACAGTGCTGAAACTTCGAAGGACCTCATAGATAGCCGAAGCGTTGAGGAGATGCTCGTTGGGAATGAGTAGATCCTCGGAGGAACCGGGCAACTCCAAAAGCGGGATCTCCTTCTGTTCCAGAATAGGAGAGGGTGGCCTTCTTGGTCTTGGCCTTTTACGACCTGAAATACAAAACGAGAGAATCAGCGGACATGAAGATAAAATATCAAAATACATAAAACGCCACAATGTACGCCTCATCTTTAAACCATAAAAGACAGGTGATTATATGAAGAAGGAGCATTCTTATTCTATACATTTATAAATCAGTCGTGGTCTGGTGTTTAGAGAGTTGGACTTGTACGCAGAAGGTTGGGGTTCGAATCCCAGTGCCAGCAGACAATAACAGAAGTGTCCTTGAGCAAGACACCTTACTCCTGTTTACTCTGAAGTGATGATTGACTATTGCATAACACTTGTAAGTCGCTTCGGATAAAAGCGTCTGGCAAATGAATAAATGTAAATGCAAAAAGTACAGGAATGTATTTTGAATGTGGAAAAGTGCTTTTAAAGAGTCATGGTGTGATTAATTCCAGCAAAAATCGCAACACCCCGATAAATCTTGTACACAACTACGCAACTGGATTCAAGCTTTTTAAACGCGTATGACATACACAATACAACTACATCTAGAAGACACCTATTAGACATCAGCTGTCAGATAAACCTCAAGACGTCTAAGATGTTTATAATGAAGAACAGCTATTCCTGATGTTCTTACACGGCAGATGTTTCATCTTTAAGACGCGTGTGTGATCTGGGATGTTTTTGGGGTTTCATTAGGTAAAATGAATAGTGACAATACTACAAAACTGACTGTGACCTCACATCACACCCATAGTATCTGTAGTTATTGTGTCACAACCAATTGTAAGAAACAAGGTTGCCATGGAAATCACATCCCAACACACAAATATTACCACCATGACGTCATAAAGTAATGAAAGAAGGCCCATGTTTAGCACTGTGACGTCACGGGCTGAAATGCAACTTCCTCCTGCATCAGATGCAGCAAAACTGGCGCTGCATTTCAAAACAACCCTCAGTCACAGAGGGACACACAGACATGCTAGTGTGCACTGATAGTGAGTAAAACACCTGAACACAACACAAACACACTATTAAGCGTGCAACACACTCACTGTGTTTACACTTCTACACGCGAGCTGCTTTCCACAACAATGCTAGTCAACAAACTAGCAAGGTGACGGCTAGTTGCGTGCTACGCTAGCCGTGTTTACCTCAGGAAAAGCGTTGTTTTCAATCAAAACAAACGCCTGCGCAAAATGCTAACAGGCTAATGCTAGGAAATAAACAAACGCGCGATAATAGCAAACAAGCGTCGAAAAGCGCGTCGAATCGCGTTATAACCGTCCGTCGTGTCGATTAAAACCAGCGCGCCGATTTCGAACCCCGAGGCCCGCAAAAGCACCGGGCTCGATTTTGAGCGCCGCCGGGAACAAAGCGCTCCTCCGCGGATGCTCTCGTCGCCGCGCCGCGCTGACGTCACGACAGGTGCGTACCTGCGGCGCTGCCGTGGCTGCTCTCGGTGCACAAACTCGCGTCGTCTTCATCCGGTCCGTCCAAATCCTCCAGGTAGTCCGACTCGTCGTTCATGGCCTCCTCCTCCTCCTCCTCGTCGTCTTCTTCATCGTCCGACAGACGATCCCCGATCAGCTCGTCCTCCTCGGACCTCAAACTGACGGCGTCCTCGTCGTCTTCGTCGCTTTCGTGGTCGTCGTAAACCACCCCGCCGGAAGCGCCCCTCCGTCCCCTGCCCCTGCCCGACCCTCTGCCTCTCCCTCTGCCCCTCGAGCCCGCGGACCGCGCTCTCCTCCGGCCTCGGGGCTGCTGCGGGCCGCCTCGTTTCGGGCTGACGAAATCCTCGTCCGAGCTCCCCCTGTGCTTGGGTTTCAAGCTCCGGCGCGGCCTCAGGCCCCGCACCGGCCCGGGCGAGGGCTCCGGGACCAGCGGGCTTTTGGGCGGCCTGCCTCTTCTGCCCCTCATCGTGGACTCGAATCTCTTCTCTTCAGTTTCGCGTTGGGCGCGCGCGCACGGCCCGCGGGTTCGGACGCTTCCGTCGAGGCGAAGCCGTGGAGACGTCGACGCGTGCGTCACGCGCGGCCCCGGTGTCGGTGAACGCGGGAAAGCTCAAAACGCACGCCGGGCGCCCCGCTCTGGGTCGCTCGCTGCCGCCATGTTTCTCTCTCTCTCTCTCTCTCTCTCTCTCTCTCTCTCTCTCTCTCTCTCTCTCTCTCTCTCTCTCTCTCTCTCTCTCTCTCTCTGACAACACAGCGGCCTGGAGTCACGTGGTTGTGTTCATGCACATCAGAGGTTTAATAAAACATTAAAGTTTCACTGCAACAAATGTCACCAAACTCAAATATTGTTAAAATGATTTTCGTGTTTGGATGATTGTGAAGTGTCTTTGCATTTTTAGATTATTATTTTATATTGTTTATATTTATAACTGTTTTCTGATAAACACACACATAACAATAGAAATATATTAATTATATTATGTTATGAACAGACAATTGGACATTTGTTGGATATTTTGATTCACATTAATCTTAAGAAGTTTGTTGTCTGCCAGTTGTCTCAGTTGTTCAAGCACATCAAGGGTTCAATAAAACAGATTGTGAAGTCTCTTTAAATTTATTCTGCATTATTTTTATTTATTGTGCATTATTTATATTTATTGTGCATTATTTTTTATTTCTTGTGCATTCTTTTAATTTCTTGTGCATTCTTTTTATTTCTTGTACATTATTTTTATTTCTTGTACATTATTTTTATTT